>JBBPTA010000040.1:11571-43053 GCA_038093915.1 Boletellus aff. emodensis
ACGACAAGACACGATAGCGGGCAAGACGTGAAGCTGGCTTTGGCACTGGAGGGATGATCGATGCCATCTTGCAGACAATATCCCAAGGCTGGGGTAAACGTCAAGTCAAGGAGTGCGGGACGCGTCGGATCACCGAACAAGTCGTGTTGATCCTCATGCCCCAGTTTATGCCAAGTGATGCGAGTACCGCCGAACGCCTAGGCTAGTGTGACCGCAAATAAGATGAACTACACCTTTGCTGTCCCGCTCTTGTGACTCGGTGACGCGGAGATGGGCTAGTACTAGGCACGGGTCTGAGGGTCAGCTGCATAGGTGGGCTGGGTCAGGTCACGCACAGCTGGATGGTGGTCGAACCCTAAGGGAGACACGACAGCATGTGGGCTCAGTTGCGCAGGATAGGCCTGAGGAGGTTTCAAGTTTTCGCCCCGCCCGCTGAGACAATGACAAACAGAAAAAGGCAGCGCGGATCACAGCTACCCAAGCAAACGCTTTATTAGCTACACTCCATAATAGAATAGCCGCCGACAAACCAAGAGCGAGCGCCACCCAAAAGCTCCTGCAGTCCATTTGCTGAATGCATGGTCCATGCCGAGTGGCACGGACGAGCAAGACAGCAAAGAGAAGACAAAAGCGAGAGATCCCCCGACGACACAAGCCGGCAGTGCAGTGGCAGGGTCATCGCGCCCCCGGAGTTGCAAGCAGAGCTCGCGGGGGACAGGGGCGGCAAAAATTTGATAACCAAAAAATGAGCGCGGTGCGCTCATAATAGTGGTTAAACTATTAAGAACAGATACTACACTTGATCTAAGCCAAAAGGCCAGAGTGGTAAGGAATCACCTTGTCGCCCCCCTCCTTATATACGTTTGGTCACTCGCGCACGGACCAGCAATTATCGAGGCACGTGCAGTACACGCTATAACCAAATCATGAACACCTGACCTAGTTAGGCTCGGTTTCCGCGGAATCCAGGCCCAAATATAGGCCCTTGGGGCAAGCCGAGCGCGACCGGCTTCGGCTAGATGCCGCTCGGCATCGTCAGCCCCGGCCCCTGAAACACTCCCGTCCCCCCTCCTCACCGTTATCGTCGTCGCCGTCGTTTGTGGCTGGCCTCCCTTTCCTGCACAACTGCGCCGCCTCCCGTCTCCCACCGTGGTTCTGTGCTCGTCGCGCCCTCCATCGCGTCCAACACCCTCGACCTCATCAGACTCGTCCATCTTGGACGTGCCGCCAGACGCGTCCCGGCGACGCACCAAGCTCGAGCGCCTCCGCAACAAACTCGGCAACAATGTCCCCGCCACCGCCGCCTTCGTTGATGCACCCCTCACCGCGCCCCCATTTGCCCACATGTTCGCGATGCGCAGGTCAGGTGTTCATTTTTGCGAGCAGCATTATCGGATCCACTTGCCAACACGCCCAGCTTCCTCGATACACTTCAAGCTCTCAAGCTTTCCCACCCCAAGTTCAAAAATGCCCACATCCCAGTTGCATCCGCACACTGGACCCGGCGAAAAGTTCCACAATGAGATCTTGCCGTGCGTGGGATTCCTCTGCGTTCGTGAGCCCACTATTGGCGAGATTGAACACTATAATTCGACCCCGATGACAAGCGCCCCGAAGTTTTGCAGGCGACCTCATCCTCGCGCTGCTGGACCGCGCGCGATACTCAAGCCAGCGGCACATGACGCACCAAACACATGTCCATCGGCGAGGCAGTCACGCATGACATCATCGCCAACGAACAAGGCTACAATTTATCCCGCGTATAGCTCTTGATCAGGTGCTAGACTCGGATGGGGTTCCTAGCAAGGAAGACGTGGTGATGTCGGATGCGGAAGGTGTCAAACACGGGCTGAACGTTGAAGTACTTCTTACTTGGGTCATGATTGAATAGGATTGTATGGTCGTCGTGGTAGCGCTTGCTAGATTTATATTGTTCTTGCTAGCACTGGCTAGATCTTGTGCGAATGCGAATGGAACGTGAAAATCGGAGTCCGAGTTCAGTTAGGCCTTGCGAGGCCTAGTTAGATCTGGTACAGAAGTGGATGGACCGTGAAATTAGAGGACAGGTTCTGTAAGATCTAGCTAGACCTAGCGGAAAGCGCCGGGTCTTGCCAGGGCCTCCTATATTTGGGGCGGTTTGCTGACGGTCGTCAACTTCATTTTTTGGTACTCGATCGTCCATTCCTCCAGTGCGTGCCCATCCTCCGCATGAAAACGGGTCATCAGACCGTCCTTCACCTTTTCAAACTCTCTTTCCACATCCTTGGCATGATTGTGCGCAAGTCGACAGAGTATTGTCGCATAGTGCCAGGCTCCCAGTGCCGTAGAAATATCCAACCTTTCGACGAGCCGCTCAAACACGTACACGAACTGTCAGACATATCATTGGAACACACACTGCTGATCTGAATAAGCTACGTACACCATCGTTCTTGAGAATAGCAACGGGTAACGCCACGATGGGACCATCGGTCTGCACACCGTAAACTGGGACGTTTCTAATCCCGATGGCCTGGAGGAACTTGACGGAGGCTGTGAGGTACATCCTCACCTGATTCGTGCCTTTCGCAAACCCTGTGTCCGATCCCTTCTTGTATTCCACGGCTAGAATGGGCAGCTCAAGCCGTGCGTTATCGGTGCTAATCTTTGTCTTCTGTGCTTTGGAAGTAATCGTCGGATCTGTTATGGTGTACTCGTCAATCACAGGTGATCAGACGATGAAATCCTCTCCTCTTTGTTGTGGCCCCAGCAGAGACATCCGGCAAATTACCGGACAATGGCTCAGCCTCAGTCGTGGGTTCCTCCACAGCCACAGAGCTCTTGCTTTTCGAAGCACTTGGTTTTCCACAGGCGGTACGAACAACGAGCTGAAGCTTCTTGATATCACTGAATGACAAGTTTGGAAGCTCGACCAGCAAACGTCCCAATGCATCGCATCGTCCCGTGGACGGAAGCCCACGGAGTATGGAAGTGGCTGACGCCTTTGTCTGTGTTTTTATCTCTTCTCTCCAGGTTGTCCACTGAGAGATGGCGTATGCGTGGTTATCTATCTCCTCGTCATATTGAGATAGGGCACCACCATGGTTGGACACCCAGTTTAAAAGATCGCTGGAGCGATGCAAGAGCCGGTCATAAAGTGAACGTCGAAGACCTTCTCGAAAGGCGTGATTGTTGATAAGATCACTTCGTGGTAAGCGAAGAGTAGTCTCCAAACTGATATGTGTCAGAAGCAACACCTCAAATATAATTGTAGACATACGTTGGCCTGGCAAGCGGATCTTCGAGATGCGCAATGGATTGATCTTTCGGTGTACATGCAGTGTCACCCTCCTGGATCAGACGTATGAAAAAGTCGAATAACAAGCGATCGTGGTCGAAACGCCAGGATGCTTCATAGACGTTCTCTGCAAGTTCCTTCTTTTCCCGAGAGCGGTGAGATGCTTGGAAAATTGTTGAGAAATACTGCTCGAGAATCCGTAGATCAACAGGGAACTTTTCTAGGGGAATGCGATTCACTGCGCCTGATCGTGCCTCGAGTGCCGCTACACTTTCCACCAATTCTTGCACATATGGTTCGAGGGCGTCATCCACTCGTGGGAGGTCTTCCTGGAAGACATCATGAGATATTTGAGGGAGACCCTCTACGCAGAAATACGCACCCTAATGTTCCATGCCTCGGGCCAGATGATGCACGTCATTTCCTTGTATTTTTCACGGAACTCCAAATCAGATGGAATACATTGTGGTACGACCTGGCGATCGAACATCCACCGGAAAACTCGGTACTCGTCCTCCTCACTTGTGGCAGCAAATCTATACAACAATTATAATAAGCGAGTGCCATCAACCTTGATGACACTCACTTAGAACAGGAAAACCGGGTGTCACCACTATCCGTTTTCCCGTGTGGTTCTTGAATATTCCTGCAAGAATTGTGTATCAGGCAATGAACCATCCACAACTCTCCTTCGAACTCACGGAACTTGTAAGCTTTTCCCCTCGGACGGAGTTGTAGATGTCGTGTTTCTTAAACACACCAGAGAACAGTTGATACTATCTATTGAGACGAAATTAACAAACTTACGACGTTTTCACAGTGGTCGATTCCTGAGATGACGCCTTCGATGTTGCGGAACCAGATCTACATATTAGAAAATCAAATGAACATAAACATTGAAATGTAGGAGACCTACATGCTGATCTTATCCACTTTCTTTTTGGGGGTCATCGTCCTGGCGTTTTGGGAGAGCTGTAAGTTAAGAAATGGTGGTGGTATGGAAAACAAACCTTTCGCACTCTGAAAGCTGTTGATGCTCAGTCCATCGGATAATCGTATCTTGGCTAAGATTTGAACCCAGATCTTGCTGTGGAACGTCCGTATCGATGCGCCAAGAAAGAGACGAATGGGATCGTGTCTTGCTGATAACCGCACCCACAGATCGATTGACAGTGTCCCGGATGTCAACTATATGTGATTCTAGACCACAAAGGAGCCGAGAGACTGCCAAAGCAATTGAGGGTGATGATAAATCGAGTTTGACAGGCGTCCCTATCACCCCAAGATGAACGCGTGGCTAAGACGGGGATCAGCTATCAGAAAAAAAAGACATATAGGAACGCACTCACCAGGACACAATCCGAGGACACGTCGTCCTCCAGCCATCCCACGTACAGTTTTATGACTGTGTCGTACTTTGAGAGCTCCACCCCAACCAGAGGATCACTAATGTCCCACACACGCCGCTGATAAAGAAAGCTAGACATCATTATCGGTAGTTGGTCCTTGTCTCCCATGCAGAGAACAGGGATATGGCAAGTGGACGGCGGAGCTATGGATGAGGAGGGTGCGAGAAAAAATGCCTCGAATTGTGGCGGAAGAGGTTCTTCTTCTTTCTCCTCTTCCTCCTCATGAATTATCGTCCTTTTGGTGAGAAACTCGGACATTGTGAGAGAACGAATGGATGATGCAGTGTCGTCCTCATCTCCATCACTAGATGGATATTCGATGTCATAATGATCCTCGACAGGCATCTCTTGGCAGATCGAGACAATCAGTGGTGCCAGGAATCTCTTGCTCATGTATTTCAGGATGGGAATTGACTCCCCACTGAAATGTCGGGGAAGTACGACAGGGACATCATCTCTGAATGAATAAAATACCACTAAGACGCGTGAATTGCGAGGAGATAAGAGAACCCACAACGAACAAAGACCCGGATCAGCATTGAACATCGCATTGCGAACCAGGACAGCAAGAAAAGACTGCTTTGGAAATGTGGTCCCCGTTGTTTGCTCTGTTGCGAGAACGGCCTGGATTCTGGCACAATCAACAAGCGCGGTATTGAACGTGGCACGGAGGCATTGTTGAAATGTATCGTCAACAATTCTGTCGGCGTCGTCCCAGAGGTCATTATGAGATCCGTTGTCCGAGGTACGAAGTTGATTGAGGAGGTCAACCACATGTTCATTGATGTACGGGATGGAATCCTGGAAGGAGAAGTAAATCATCAGTTGGTACGTCTCGCCACGACTTACTGATCGCAACCAGCTAGGCAATTTCAACTCGTTCTGAAGAGACTGGACGAACTGCGAGACGAATGATGGCGAAAAAGACGCGTCCTCGCGCGATTCGTGATAGAAAATATCATTGCGAATGAGTTCAACATACGATGCCATTGAAACGAGGGATGGTGGCAGATGATGGAGTTGTGTCAGCGGCCCGGGTTTGTTCGAATCGTGCCCTGAGTCCCCAGATGAAAAGTATGCGTCGGTGCGGATAACATTTGAAAGGCAAATGTACTGTATGCAAATAGAATTACACGTCTTCTGTGCACGAGATCGCTAGAGCCTCGCACCGGCGAGTCAGCTGCGCGTACAACGTCTTCGTCCCCGTCCCATCTCGTCTTGGACACTGTATGCTCTGGACGACCTCGACACCGCCGCTAGAGTCCGTGTGCCCGTCTCCGCCCTCGTTGACAATTGTCTCATGACTGCGACCCACGGTACTCTTTGACTCGACACTCCGCTGTGTGCCTCGTGCTGCTCGCCGTCCTCGTCACTTCGACGCATTGGCGACCCCAGTGCCCGTCGCCACTCCATACACCCGGTCGGTCCCACACACACCCGTCGACCCCCCTACCAGTTCGAACGGCGTCTGCGTGCCTTCGTTGCCAGCCGTTCTTGTCTATCGACCCACCGCCGGACCCTCGTCAATCACCGCTGCTCCCATTTCATGAGCCACCCGGTTCTACGTATGTGCAGCGCGCGCCCCCAGCTTCATATGACGCTTCGACGCGCCCGTCGCCTCCCGGGACGAGTGGTTCGAACCTGATCACTACTCCCGTGCGCGCTGGAGCGTCGTCCTTTGACCGGCGCCCGGACCATCAAGACGAGCGACTCAGCACCCTCTCGCCTGCCGTCCTGGCAGGCGCTTCCACATCCCCTCCGCACAACCGTCTCTCCTGCGCTACCACCTCCCTTGTCGGTGTCCGCCCGTTCCATGACTGGGATCTCCCAGCGACCCAGGATGGCTGGAATCGCTCGAGACCCCGCACGCATGAACCCTGCTGGTGGGCGCGTGTGCGGTCGTTCCTCCCGCATGGGCTGATGATGACGACGATGACGTGCTATGTCGTCACTGCGCTCGTGCTGTTACCACCCCTTCACCCACCGTTTGACGTGGTTCCACATGCACAACATAATATTGATGCAAGCACAATGCCACACATGCAGCTTTTTCACTCGTCTTCTGGTACTATTTCTCATACTCCCGATCCTTCTTTCTTGTATATACATACCATCATGAAGGACAATAAAGTGCTGAAGTTGGTCTACCAATGTTTGCATGTGTCAGAGCCAAAAGGCAAGCAAGGTCTCTGCCGACTTGCGTCGGCCTTCCCGAGTTAACCCAACATCCTCCTGAAATCATCCTGTCCTTTCCCTCCAGCCTTGTCTGCTCCTTGTGCGGTAGTATCAGCCCAAGGTTTCACGGCACCAATACCGGGTTTGCGCGCACGCCCCAGTCCCGCTCTCGGTCTCGACGCCGCTGTACGTGGCACAAACAACCCCCCTGAGCTTGTCGAGGCCGTCGCCTGTTGGGACTGAGCCGAGCTCGATAACGCTTCCTCCGATATTTCCAGACGTATACCATTGAAAACGATCGGCTCCGGCCGCAGGAACAGCTTGCCTACTTCCTAATCGTCCCTGTCAGCCCGCGTCCAAACCGTGCCAGTAACGGAAACTTACTGCAGCATTCTCCAGCTCGACGACTGCCTCGCCCACATCTGCCAAGAACTCGGTACGTTTCACGTTTGCAAACTTCTCGAGCACTTGATGCAGCAGGCCTTCCTGTGTATCCGAGGGCAAGTTACGTATCCGGACGGAACGATTCCGGATGTCTGCACGTCGACCAAGTCCACTTTCTGTCCATCCTTCCCTGTTACCCGCCAACAATCAAATCTGTTTTGCAGTCGCAAGCACAAGTCGTACCTGTTTTTTGGTCGCACACGTGTATCTGCGAGGGTCACAGCTATGCGCCGCTTCTTGAGCTCATAATTGTTGGCCGAGAGAGCCGCACGGGCATCCGCCTGAATACGGCTCAATCCACGTGCAAGAATGCCAACCACGAAATGTGTACCTCATTTTCGAATTCAACAAACGCAAAGCCTTTCGGCTGCCCATTCTTGTGTTCTGCCAGACGAATGTCCTTGATAGATCCATACTAGACACACCACTCGGATCAGCACCAGCAACTAGACAGAACGGGGGGCCTCACCCTCGAGAACACCTCCTCGAGGTCCTCCTTGCCGGTAAATTTACTAAGACCTGCAACGTACACCTCCCGGTCATTCGCATCAGCGTCAGTACGGTCTTTCTTCCGTTCAGGATTCGAAATGTAAACACTGAGTGCACGTTCAGGTTCGAGTTCACGACCGTGCAACTCGAGTGCCCGCTCCGCTGAAGCCTGCATGTCGAGTGAGCAACCTAGTCAACCAGTTCGTCCTTCCCACGGCTCACTGGCGACGTGAACTGCACATAACAGAACCGACGTGTCGCCTTGAATTTTTTGCTCGGCCACCGGACATCGAAGAGAAGCCCATACTAGAAACAAGGTCAGCGAGGCAGCAACAATCCAAGAACACGAACCTGTCCAAATAGATCGCGAATCGCAGCATCATCAGTCTTCTCAGGAAAATTCGTTACGTATAAAGTCGAACGCCACGCGAGATGTACACCAACTTCCGTCCCGTCTATGCGTTTTTTGTCTTTGGTGAGCGCGGCAGGGATACTTTCCTGCGCAAAGGTGAACAGGCAACTCCAGAACCGTTGGGATCACATACCCGTGCCGCAAACTCGATCGTTGCAGCTAGCAACTCTAGTATGTTGGTGATTTTGATTTCACGGATCTCTCCGCACTGCACAATCAGTTTGGCATCGTACTCTTCTCCCCAATACAGTACGCACGTCTTTGAAAAGCGCCCTGAGTTGCTCCTCGCTGGTTCCAGCCGGCAGATCAGAAACAATCACAGTACAATTCTCGCGGTCCCTTTGGCCACCGGGAGTGAACAAACTGATACCACTTGTTGTCTTCTGCGCAACCGACATACCTTTTCAATGGCTCACTCGGAGGTTCTAACCAAAGATAATCAATCGAGACAATAACAGTGACAAAACGAGATCATACCCATGCGCACTTTCTTGCTAGTACCACCGTCAGCTTCGACCTCCTCGCTGACTTTGCGCTTCCCTGAAGGCTGGGCAGAGCTAGCTGGAACATCCACATCCATCCCCTCGCCTGATCCAACAAGGATTTCTTCTCGAACCACATCCGTTGGAATAGATGTAACAGATGCAGATGTAGCCTGTTGCTCCGAGGCATACCAAGCGGCCTCATACACCTTCTGCGCTTCCTGAGATAACCTGCGTTAAACCAGACGTGCAAGAGACATCGACAAGACCCACTCACCCTTGTACGTTTTGCTTCCAGCTGAGCTTTTGCACGCTCAATGCGCAGGAGGGCCTCCTCAAGTGAAGTCAAAGAACCGTGCGCATGCTCAAAGCTGAGCCAAGCGTCCCAAAGCGCTTCGGGATAATCAAGGTTTTTCGTGCTAACATCTTGGAAAGTGGACCGCGCAGCGTCGTGCTGGTCTGTCCGACTGCAAAATCGTGAATATACTTCTGCGAGGTCACAGTAGATGAGCACGTACATTAGGACATCAGTGTAAGCCACCCACACCGCCCAGCTGTACTTGTAGTGCGCGGCAGCGGATGCCCACAGTGCGATAGCTGCGTCCGCAACATCGGCAAGACTCAGGTACTGTACTCCGAATTACGAGCCAGCAAGAAAATGATGCCAGAGAGAACACACCAGCTCAGAGAGGAATTTCTCCAGCCTGAATCGTTGATCCCCCGTCTTTGATGCTAGACGTGAATCACATCAAGAAAGGACCAATTCTATTATCGGACGATCCTACCTTGTCTTACCATCACAAGACCATCTTCCACCACCTTGACCAACGTGCTAAAGGCATTCTCATCCCCTTGCCCAGCCTCGATCGCCCGCTTCTCGGCACCGGCGCGGGCAAGAACCAGAGGTACGATTTGCTCAGGATCTAAGTCAGGTCCCTTTGAATTCATTTTGGTGAAGAGGTTTGTGGCGATTGCACGTTGGTAGGCATCTATTCGGGGCCCAAGAAATTCACTCAGACGATCTGCGTCAAAGAAAAAGCAAATACCAGATATAGGTTCACTGCCATCCATCGATGCGTCCTCTGGGTTAGCCTCGGCTCTTCGTTCCTGAAACACAACCAGCATTCACAAACTGAGAGGTGCGCCATGTGATGACGCACCAAGTGGCGAATATACCGCGCCCACACTTCACCTGAACCAGGTACACTTCTCGTTGCGCGTTTAATTATCTGCACCAGGTCGTCTTCATCAACCTTTTGGATTCTCTGATCGAAAAATGAGACACCACTTAAAGGAAAAGCTCTTCTGTTTACATACCAGAAAATCAATATACCCTAACCAAAGTGTGCGCAATGTTTGCTCTGCGTTCCCCTCGCCGACGAAACGACGTTTTTCAGCCTCGGTAATCGTTCGTTCGTATAATCCCCCGACAACAAAGGCATCCGGAGACTTGGCCCTTCTTTCCGTCGCAAGATACTGCATGTGCGCGTCGAGAGAAGCCTTCAGGCAGAGGACTGATTAGCAGCCAGCACCAGGTCAACAGAACGTTCCCTTACGAGGGAGAGCTCCAAAGGCTCGCGCCGTTCGTACGCACTGACGGCACGGGAACGTAGCTTCGAGGCTGACACGAGTAAAGATTCGTACGCTGCCGCTGGTCTGTACGCTGTGGTAAATGAGGAATATGACTGATAAGTATCTTCGTGACCTTGGGAGTAAAAAGGATCAGCCATGTGAGGGAGGTATGAATAAGTTTCATCGCAACTCACCCGCGTGTGGTTGCTGAAGGCGCGCCAGATGGACCTCCTCGACGTGTTGAATGAGCTCCGACCTGTCACCTGCAATAAGTACGTGTGATATCCAGAGAGCTGCACGTACCTTTCAGCAGGAGAAGCCGCCTCGATCATCTCCAGCTCCCAATCTCGTTGCAATTCCCAGAGGTATCGACTCTTTCAGCCAAATGTCAGATCACCCTACATCGTATCAGAAAGGTGGTTACCTTGCTAAGATGACCGGTACCTTTAGAAACGACCTCCGAAATGGCCTCGCGAGTCCACGCGGTGGAGAAGCAGTCCCCCAGGCCCTCCGGTGGTACCTCGAGCGCTGCGAAATACGCGTGGCGGTCGACCAGGAATTCAATGTGTTTCTGCAAGACAGGGATAGCTGTAACAGCCCTCAACACATACGTTGGCGACGGGAAGTGCTCACGCACATAGGTAGTCTGACTCGGCACGTGCATACAGCTCCAGCGCCTCCAAGGCGTGAGCTGGGTTTTCCAGGTTTGCGGAAGACATTTTCGCCTCGATAAGGGGTAGCCACACGTCGTCCCCGACTGCAAGATAGCTGGCCGCCATTTCCTGAGCTATCAAGACCTGTGCGTCCATGTCCAGAGAGCGGGCGAGATTGATGTGCTGCACATGGAGGTTGATGTCAAAAGAGTTGACAGACAGTTCGGTGAGCAGACTGGCGAGCGCGTCGAGGCCGTCGGTCGCACTTGCAGATTCATCCATGTCGAAGCCGGTGGGTTCGGAGTGTCGACAGGTCCCGTCGCCACTCGGCCTCCTTTCTCACTCGATCACGTGAGTCACTGATTAGGCTTCTGACAGCGAAGGCAGGCCACTGAAATACTGTATCTGTATGGACAACCTGCCCCACTCACAGCTGAGATCGACTATAGATGGGAAAGTGGCTACGACAAACATTCCCTCGTCTCAAACCGGGGATAGCGCAGTGGTCAGCTCACATGAGACTCATGATGATGAGAGGTGCCGTCAGGTATACGTTGTGGTCAATAGATCCGCTCGCAGCCCAATTGTGTTCGAGCGGTGCTCAGTGTCGAATGCTCCGTGTGCATAAACTTTGACCCTCTCGAAATTGTTGTTGTGTTGTTGCGAGCAACCTGCTCGCTTGTCGCGCCCCACACAGAAGAAGAACAAAAAGTAGCTCAAAATTTCCCGAGTCGGAGTTGGTCTCGCTGGCAGCTGTCGAGGAATGGCTGAGCGTTCCATTTTTGTTGTCATTCACACTGCCGGTTCGGTACCACACAGCAACGACTATGCCGTTCTCGACGACGCTCAGCGCCGCATCTGTCTCACCGGACCACAGCAAGGTCTTTCGTTCGTCGCTGCCTCGCCCGGATCCGACTCTTGCCGGTCCGCACGGCGCTATGTCTTGTTTGACTGCCCCTGTGGCTTAGGAGTTGTTCATGTGGACCCATAAGAAGTCGCATGGCGTGCAGGTCTTTTCTTAATCTCTGATTTCTGGCAAACCTGCCAGCCCACGGGCATGCCTTCGACCCTCAGGCGCTCTCATCGCCGTGAGTTGGTCCTCACCCGTTCTTTCACGAAAGCTATACAAGACAAAGTACAGACTGAATCGTACGTGTATAAACCAACCTGCTGAACACATCTGACCCTTACAAGACCTCGGACAGATGGCAGGGACTGCAGGACACTCTTTGCAAACCGTACCAATACTCATCTTCACACCGCCCTTGCCTCGACGTTCGAGGCATCTACTGGACCCCCGCTCACATCACGCCCGTCTATGGTGCTCTCCCTCTATCATAGTGTGAACCCCCAGCTCCCCGTACATCCAATCCATCGTCTCCCTCCTGAACTGCTCGTGCATGTCTTCTCTCTTGGCTCGGTTGATGACGTGATGTTTCCCGTCCTCGTGTCTCACGTGTGTCATTCATGGAGGGCCCTCGCATTGCACGCGCATTCGCTTTGGCGACGCGTGTCGCTCGCTCCCGATTCCAATCTGTACATGTGGAAAGAACGCATTTCTCGTGCACGGCCGTGCACGCTTGATGTTGCACTCACGTCCTCTTCTCCCTCAAAGGCCTCGTACGATATAGATATCGTGGCACTTCAAATGCATCTCCTCGCCCCTCACTCTTCTGCATTGCGATCACTTGAAGTTCGATTCGACGCATACGCCCCGTACTTGTGGAATGCAGCGCTTGATTCTCTATGTCAGCCAAGTTCATACCTTTGGAACCATCGATCTTCCAACGGGGCCGTAGACGTCCCGAAACTCGAGTCTCTGACATTTCGGTATCCCCTAAATGATGATGCCAAAGAGTTCAGTCTCTTTGGTGGCTTTGCTCCAAAACTCGCTCGCGCTACGCTGGAAGGCATCCGATTGACGTGGCATCCAGAATTATTCGGGAATCTCTCGTTCCTGGACTACACACATCACGGGTTCAGTCGCGGGGAGGTGGCCGTCGAGGAGATTCTGTCAATGTTACAGATTTCCTCTCGAGTCAGGGAGCTCAAGCTGTGCCTTCCTCGCAAGGCCACGGCTTTCCAGGTGTTACACCTCCAAAGGCCGCAGATTGGCGACGATATCGTCGCCTTGCCTTTTCTCGAATCGCTATCACTTTGTGTAGACGATGAGGACTCGGATATCCCATCCGAGCTCAGTGCCATACTTTCGCGACTATACGTCCCAAAGCTCTTGAGTTTATACTTGCAAGATCCTTGGGCAGTCGCGCCTGGCTCCCCAGGTCAACCTCCTAGATCATTTTCTGCGCTACCCTCGTTTATCGACATTATATGCCGCACTTCCATAAGCAACTTGGCGGCAGAAGGTCGCTGGGTAGAACCCTCGTTGCTGTCTAGACTTGGGGTACGGCTACCGTCATTGATATCCATTCGCATTGGAAATGTGGTAACTTCCAGGGGGTGAACAGATACTTGCCACTGTTTCCTGACAGCATCCACGAATTTGTTTCGATATCATAGTCTCCCGCACGGACGATGGTTTGTCTGTTGGTTGAGTACTAAATTCGTACTTGCCTGACCGTCGGTAGTGTGTTAAAGAAAATTGTAATACATCCAAATGTACTTGATGTCTCTCGTCCCCGGCACGTCGGACCGACCGATGCCGCAAGATGTCGGTGTTCGTGTCTGATGACCCTCACCGCCTCAGGTTATCTTGTATCGATCCTCCCATCAGCTATGACTTCCCCGGCTGAGTTCACACTGGAAAAGTTGTACGACCTTGGTGGTCTAGTTGCCCTCGTGTCCGGCGGTGGTACCGGGATCGGGTTGATAATCGCTCAGGGGCTGGCTGCCAGTGGCGCACGCGTCTACATCGCCGGACGTCGACTAGCGGTCCTCCAGAACGTCGCCGACTCCTGGAATAACAGCAAGGGAGATACCATGGGCCCGATCACCGCGTGAGATTTCAACTGATCGCGGTGGTCGCGCTCGCATACTCATACCCGTCGTCTCTCATTTGCTCGGAGCTATAGGCTGCAGATGGATGCCACCAACAAGGACGATATCCAACGCGTCGTGCAGAAGCTCCAGGACGACGAAGGGAGATTGCACGTCCTCGTGAACAAGTTGAGGATCCGTGTGCCAGTGTTGCTTCGCGTCGATCTTTGGTCGTTGACCGCTTCGTCACAGTGCCGGTCAAGGCGGCCCTCTCTCGTCTGAACTCAACAAACCATCGCCGACGGCGCCCAAAAAGGCGGAAGAAGTCGGTCCGTACCTCTTCCGCAACGAGTCCTTCGAGGAATGGTCCGCGCTGTATTCCATCAACACGTTTTCCATATTCTTCATGACTGTGGCCTTTCTGGAGTTGCTGGACAAAGGGTCTCGGGATAAACCTGGGTTCACCTCGAGCGTGATCAACATCACGAGCATGAGCGGACTGACCAAAGTCGCGCAGCGGCACGTACGGCGTCGCCTCCTTTCCCCTTTTCCGATCTGGTCGTGACGTGAATGATTAGTTTTGTTATAACAGCGCAAAGGCGGCTGCTTCGCACCTCACCAGGATGCTCTCCACGGAGTTTGCCCTTCGAGGTATTCCCGTCCGCGTCAATGCGATCGCACCCGGCGTGTATGTGAGCGAGATGACGGAGGATGGCATTTCGGGTCAAGAAGGGACGGACGCGGTGGCCATGCCTATCGTGTCAGTGCCTGCTAAACGGCCTGGAAGGTGATTCTGGTTTCCTCCCCCGTCTGCGAACTGCACCGAATTCGTCGTTGCGCACAGCGCAGTAGAGATGGCTGGCACAGTTGTATACCTCGCATCGCCTGCCGCGGGGTATATGAACGGTCAGGAGTTGGTGATCGATGGGGGTTTTCTAGCGGTAAACCCTTCCCGAATCTGAACGATGCAAGGATCGATCTGGCGTATGTAGCAGAGAAGCGAGCTAGGCTCACAAAAAACGTAGTGGAGCTATGTTGCACCATTACATAAGTGCAACGAATGCTCGGCGGCGTCGTGATCTCCATTACTAGTAGACCATCATCGATCCCTGGAATGACACAAGCCTTTAACTGCATCGTTGTAGGCGGTGGACACACAGGCGCCACCGCTGCGCTGTCCGCGGCCGAGGCGGGCTGCAAACGCGTCTTGATCGTAGAGAAAGCCCCGAAAGAGTGGGTCGGCGGGAACGGCTACTTCACTGCGGGTGCTCATCGCACCGTCCACGCCGGCGTCGCGGATCTCCTCTCCATCGTCACCAACGTGACGGCCGAACAAGCCGAAAAGATCGACTTGGCGCCTTACAGCGAGAACGACTTTATCGGCGATATCATGCGTCTCGGGGAGAACAGGCCAAACGCCGAGCTCGTCAAGGCCATGGTGGAAAACTCGAGGGGCGCGGTACAATGGGTCGTGGAGACCATCAAGGTGCCGTTCATCTTGGCGATTCACAAACAGGCGTACGAAGTGGATGGAAGACACAAGTTCTGGGGAGGCTTGGCACTGAGCGTGCGGGACGGCGGCAAGGGGCTCATTGCCGCAGATTTGAGAGCTCTTCAGCAGCGGGGCGTCGACGTGTGGTTCGATACGCCTGCTGTTAAACTCATCACAGAGGACGGCATCGTGACGGGGGTCGTGGTACGAAAGGATGGAGAGGAAATCCCTCTCAAAGCACCCGCGGTCATCCTTGCTTGTGGAGGCTACGAATCCAGTCGAGAGCTTCGCATGAAGTGCCTTGGACCAGAATGGAAAAATGCGCGGGTGGGTGGCACTGGGTGCTCGCACATGTCGCGTAAAGCGATAGCTCAGCTATCAATAGGTTCGTGGAACGCCTTACAATACCGGAGACGGGATCATGATGGCACAAGCCATTGGTGCGAGGCTCGTTGGTGATTGGGGTGGATGCCACAGTACTTGCTGGGACGCGAGTGCGCCTACCGACTCTGGCGACAGGGAGCTGAGCAATCAATTCACCAAATCTGGGTACCCGCTGGGGATTATGGTGAACATCGACGGGGAACGGTTTGTCGACGAAGGACAGGATCTCAGAAGCTACACGTACGGAATATATGGGAAGAAGATCTTACTGCAGCCAGAGGCCTGTGCCTTCCAGGTGTGGGACGCGAAGGTGGTTTCGTATCTTCCAGATGAAGAGTACGGCGACAGCGTTGCGGGAAAGATCACAGCGCCCACTATCGAAGCGTTGGCTGACAGATTAGTGGGCAAGGGACTGCGAGAAAAAGAGACCTTCCTGCGGACAGTCCGTGAGTATAACGATGCGGTTCACCAACATCGCCTGGAATATCCACACACCAAATGGGACCCAGCTGTCAAAGATGGCATGTCAACCCAATCTTCTAGGCTGTCGCTAACACCTGCCAAGTCCAATTGGGCTCTTCCGATCGAGAAAGGGCCATTCCTGGCCGTCAAAGTCGCCTGTGGCATCACATACACGTTTGGTGGTCTAGCAATCGACCCGGAGACAAGTGGGGTGTTTTCTGAGAGTGGGGGAGTTATCCGGGGTTTGTTCTGTGCCGGTGAGATGGTTGGAGGTCTTTTTTATGGCAACTACCCGGCAGGCAGCGGACTGGTGGCAGATACTGTGTTCGGGATGAAAGCAGGTCGCGCAGCGGCGGGGCTGGTTAGCAGCAACACAACGGTACTTAGACATTGACCTAACAAGATCAGCATAGTCACAACCATTCATGGACCATGAGTTGAAATACAATCCGCTATTCCTAAGAGCCAAAATTCGGCCATGCTAGTTTATCGCTGTGACGAGATGCCTTGCAATGTGGTTGTTTGGCGGCACTGTTCTCCATCTCTTGTTCAATTCAAATTCACGATGTAAATCGGAAGAACCACTCGGTTATCCCGCGAGCACTTTCTTCTTTGGCCCACCCTTGCAAAAGAAAAGGTTACTGTGAGGTTGGATCCATGGTGAGAAACTCACGTGCGTGGGGAACATTTGGGTCACCGCGAATAGCAAACCCGTGAGACACTCCTGAGAAAACCTGGAAAAAGTAGGTCGATTGGTTACTGATTAAAATATCCTCGGCACGTCTCCGAGCCTCGAGGGGAAATGCAAAGTCACTTTCTGCTGACGGGTCGGTAAAGGAACGGTGGAGGACTGCTATTAAATCTCACCTGCACACGAAAGCAAGAGGGGCCCTGTTTCGGTGTGGGTAAATAGAACTCAAACGTGTTCTTTGGATGACGTACTGGCGAGTCTTTTGAAATGACTGTCCTCGAGGAAACCAGGATGGGCAATAGCACCTACATGGGGTGCCAGTTGGGTATCATTGTTCGCATCTGTCCAAGTAGAGAAAGATGAAGACCTGCTAAGATGGACCTATCCGCAGCCAGATCCAAGACGAATGGCGCGCCGAAACAATAGCCTACAAATACGAACCGCTGGCTTGTTAATGAAGTTTTGTGGAGTGCGATTCTACGGGACACTCACCTACCGCAACATACTTGGTCGTTTCAGTCCCTGTACAACAAGAGCTGCTTTGCAACGCGTCAGAGGAATGCAACAGGGCTCTACCATGTGTCACTTTCACTTGTTCGAACCATTTTGGGAATACCTCCACCGCTGCGGCACGCGCCTCCAGAGACCATGCGACCTTGTCACGATCCGGTGGTAGGTTTTGGACGGGAATCCCAAAGAAATAGTCTGGTCCGAGAACGATAAATCCTACGTTTCCCTCGTCGTCGGCTGCTCGCAACACGCATACTGATTGAGGCCGACATACCCTGGGAAGCAAAGTAGTCCTGAAGCAACTTGTTGTTGATGAACAGAGGTCCGTAGGCGTCTGCAAGGAACAGTAGGACTTTTTTGTAAGGATCGGGCATTGTTGCGGGCTCGGAGACATAAGTATCAAGCCCCCCGAGTGGTTCGGTGCGCCCTCGAGGAGAGCCGGTGTGTTGGACGCCAGTCCAGCAACACGCGGCGAGGGTGATGGGCATGTCAGAGCCTGCCAAACAGTGAACCCGTGGCATGGTGTCGGGCTGTACGACGGGAGGTCGAACGACAACGATCAGCTGCACGCGGACACAATCACGGTGTCAGATCTAGACCACGGCTTATCGCTCGTGACAGCCGCTCCCGCCCGCCAAGTACTGACACGGCTGTTTGGCATCGGTGTGTTCGCGCCATTCCGAGAATGGCCAAACTGCTTTTGTAAATTTAGCCGTTCGCCAGAGGAGCCTGCGAACGACTGGCTGGTCCAGCCCCACTGGATTCCTCGTCCGCTGGCGCCAGTGCTCTCGACATGTCCACCGACCGGGCTCCGTCCCAGTCCGCTCCAAAGACCCATCATCCCCTCACATTCCGCGATGTCGTCACCGCTGCACTCGCCGCGAACAGCGCCGGTCCTTGGCATCAAAACGGGCCTCCATCTGGCAGAGGCGTTGCACAGACCCCGGCTCATGACTCACAGCGACCCGCCCTGCACATAGCAACCTCCCCCTCGTCCGCCCCCAGAGCCTCTCGGCCCAGTGCTTCTGTGTCCGACACTCCCTCCACTCGGACCGGTCCTCCCCGATCCCTGTCATATCAATTTACCCCTTCCAGCTCCCCCATCGGCCCCTGTTTCTCCCCCGATGACGGTCAGCAGGACACTGGGGAATTGCTCGCACATCCTCATTTCGTCCCCCAGCAGCTTCGCTCCCATCGGCGACAGTCCACTTTTCGCAGCGCCATGGAGTTGGTCGGTTCAAGCCTTGACAAGGACTCGATGGACAAGAAGGGAAAGGCCCGTGAGACTAGGAGCCAAGACGAGGGTCGCACCTCCACAAAGTGGTTTGAGCCATCCCTCGATGAAAGGCCTGCTGTCGTCTTCGAGGAACCTCAGAGCTCAACCATGCATGCCAGCAGTCCTTCCAGATACAACCCCGCTGGATCTGTCAAACAAGACGATGCGCAGCCAAAGGACCTCGAGAAAGCTGATGTCCACCTCCCAAGGTCGATAAAACGTTCGGCAGGCTCGGACAAGTGGGGCAAGTTACGTGCGCTGATTCCATCCGTCATACGACAATCGCCTTCCTCGGCTACAACGCACACTGCTGCACCACCCGGTGTCAACATTATCGACGAACTCATCACCGGCGGTCTGTCCAACTTGATGCTGGGCCTTTGGTTCGAGCGAGACGACAAGGGTCATCGACGGGTCCCGGTTTTGCTTCACCGCCTTCGTATCCGGATCACCGATAGCCTACATCCACTGCACCCGTACAAAGCCGTATTCCGTATCGAATGTGAATATGCAAACGGTGCTGCCCGATGGGTCATTTATCGTCAACTCCGAGACTTTCTCTCCTTGCATACCCACTACACCATATCTAATACATTCGGCAGCCACAAAGACAAGCTCCCAGAGTTTCCACGAACCAGTATGTTTTTTTCCCACCCGAACCCCATCCCCCTTCTAATCGCAGTGTTCCAGGTCTTCCGTACTTCAATTTCCTCAAAATGGGCGGTGGTGGAGCCCAAGTTCGTCAGACCGATTTCGCATTGTTGCAACGTGAAGCCCTAGAAAACTATCTTATCAAACTCATTCGCGCCGTGGTACGTTGCTGAAACTGCAGACTTGTCATTTTGTTCAAGGCGTTGGTTGCTTGTCAGATGTTCCATCCATCATCGAACAGACTATCGGGTTTTCTCGAAGTCAGCGCCTTGTTTATCACTCTTGCGCAGTCAGGCGGAGTCCAATACAAAGCAGGTTTTTTACGTTTCGAAACATCCGGAAATAACCCTGGTCCTGGACGCAAAGCTACAAGTAGAAGGGATCGAAAACAGTCTCGTTGGTGTGCTGTGCGGGAGAGCTATCTAGTTTTGCTCGAGGAGCCCGGAGAAGTTCGTTGCATTTCTTCTTGACAGATTGCCTCTCATCAATCGAGCAGGTGGCTGTTTTGGATGTATTCCTCTTGGACTCAGATTTCAAAATTGTACGTCCAACCCGTTACTATCGCAAAGGACTCCACCTCCTCCGTCCAGAACCCGCGGACAGGGAATTTCGCACTGCCGAACGGATGCACGAAGTCGTACCTCAGCAGACAGATGTTGATCACACTTCAGCCATGGGTTCCATCTCTGGCCGATTGACCGGAGCTCTCAATGGTCCCCAGCATTCGATACCGAATGTGGAACATGGTAAGAACCAAGGGAACAAGTCACCTCCCCGACCTAGGCATACGCGATATGACTCGACGTCTTCCGGAAGCTCAGTCGCATCCAACTTTTCACCCTCACCGATGTTGGATCCCTCGACGCACGTTAGGCCCCTTCAAACGTCGCAACCTCAACAAAGTGGGCAGGAGCATAGTCAACAACGGGACCAAACGTTCATGGAGATTGAACAGCGGAAGCGAAGGAAGCGCTCACAGGACGTTTCAAAGCACACGTTTTATGTCGAGAATTCGCAAATGCGGTTGAAACTATTCGCAAGGAATGAAGTTAGTACGTTGTCGAGCCCCTCAAGGCACGACTAACGCTACGCATTTCTAGCGCCAGATGTTACAATGGATCACTGCGTTGGAAAAGGCTGTGGACACATGCCAATTTGTGACAAAAAATCGGTTCAGTAGCTTTGCACCGATCCGGATGAACGTGGCTGCGCAGTGGCTTGTAGATGGGGTCAGTTTGCCATCATGATATTTTCTTTATCCACTGATTAGACCTCGTCCCAGCGCGACTACATGTGGAACTTGTCGAGAGCGCTCACAATGGCAAAAGAGAGTATATACATCCATGATTGGTGGCTCTCACCAGGTATAGTTGACCATTTGAAGAATCGTATCCTTTGACTCACGCGTCGCAGAATTGCAACTTCGACGACCAGGCAAGGACAATTATCGGCTAGATAAGATTCTGGAACGAAAAGCGAAGCATGGCGTCAAGATTTATGTGATATTATAGCGAGTGTTTATTCTTGCTGTATAGCATATACTCATGATGTGCACAGTCAGGAAGTGTCGAGCCGCACAACGCCAACGGACAGCAAGTAAGCAATACCTAATGTTGCTTTCGTCTCGTTCTGACATCCATTCATATCAGCTACGCCAAACAAAAGTTGTCGTCCCTCCATGAAAATATCATGATCCAGCGTTCTCCTTCACACTTCCAGACAGGGACATTTTACTGGGCCCACGTAAGCATATATATGCCATCTTCCAACATAATGTCGTTGATAGTTTTCTCTGTCTTTAGCACGAGAAACTCTGTGTCATCGACCAGACAATCGCATTCATGGGCGGCATAGATCTTTGTTTTGGAAGGTCCGTTACACCGTTCACACAGCAGATGGAAATACATAGTTGCCTCTAGATGGGACACTCCGCAACATGTTCTAGTTGACGATCCTGAGCTATCGCGAGACAAGACACCATTATGGCCAGGTTCGTTTTACACAATTTCCCACTGCTAGGTCCCAAAGTTAATCACTTCCTCGAATACTTTCAGGAAAGGATTATAGTAATCCGAGGGTTTTGGATTTTCACACTCTTCACAAACCTGAGGAAGACATGTACGACCGCGCCAAGGTTCCAAGGATGCCCTGGTATGTATTTGCGCACACAAGGATTGATGTCACTAATTATGCGCAGGCATGATGTTGGCATGCAAGTTGTCGGTCAACCAGCTCGTGACCTGGCTCGACACTTCATCGAAAGGTACGATAGGGATAGCTTACTTGATTTATCTATTGATGGGGAATACCAGATGGAACTGGTTGCTGCGAATCAAGGTATGCAACGTTTCCAACTTTGAGACCGTATTCCATGATCATTTGTCCCAAAGAACCATACGAGGCTCATGCCTTTTCTACTACCTCCGCCAGAATTTAGGCCTGGGGACCTAGAAGTGCTGGGTCTTACAGGAACCTGCGAGATGCAGATCTGCCGTTCAACCGGACCGTGGTCACTTGGCACACCGAATCGAATAGAGCATTCCATTCAAAACGCATACATAACGGGTAAGCCTTCTGGATGCGTTATTAGTTGGCGTCGGTCTCAAACTAAAGCAGCGATCGAAACTTCGGAGCATTTTGTGTACATTGAAAATCAGTTTTTCATCTCTTCGTAAGCGAGCACATCGTAGAGCTAAGAGCAGACCTCACCACGGACCTGAAGGACTGTTGTCAACAACGTGGAGATTGAGAACGGGATCGGAGACGCACTCGTGAGACGGATCATTCGCGCGAAACGAGAAGGAACTCCGTGGAAATGCTGCATCATCATACCGTTATTTCCTGGATTCCCATTTCCAGTTGACCATGGTGACGCCAGTGCGGTGCGTCTTCCTAATTCCTAGCGTGTTTTGGAAACTGAACCAAAGGCCTGACAGATACGGATCATAATCGACTGCCAGAATCGCACACTATTCCGAGGGGGAGACTCGATCTATGAACGATTAAGGAATGAGGGTATCGAAGTAAGCTTAACTTCCAAATCCTTTTCTATCCTAATCTTTGTTAGCCCGAGGATTACATTCGCGTGTTCTCCTTGCGAAACTGGGGAAAGATGCGTGACGGGGTCCTAACCACTGAGATTGTAGGGTATCTAATGTTGAATCTCTTCACTGATTAACAACGGCTCTAGGTGTACATTCATAGCAAGATATGCATCGTCGATGACAGGCTTGCGATCATTGGAAGTGCGAACATCAACGAACGGTCCCAGCGGGGCGATCGAGATTCTGAGCTTGCCGCCGTCATCCGAGATACTGACATGATCGGGGGGTAGGTCGTGATAAAAAGAGAACCCATTTTCTCTGTTGACGCAAACTGATCTGCTGGATTACAGAGTGATGGCGGGCAGGCCGTTCGAAGTAGGACGATTTGCACACACGCTGCGGGTCCGGCTAATGCGCGAGCATGTCGGAGTTGATGTCGATGCCTTAGTTGAAGAACGTGTATTGCATGAAGATGGGTCGTTCCACGAGCAAGCTCAGGAACAGTGGGACCCGAATGGGGAACAAGAGCCCCCAGGTCGTCCTGTCGTAGAGGCGGTGCATGAGCGACCGTTCCATGATGCACTGCACACAATAGCACATGAAATCGAAGAAGGCATTTCGACTTTTCTTCCGGTAACCGCTGTCTTTGTTGACCCGACTCTCAAGGTGCCCTGGCTGTTGAGCACGCCGTCGCTGAATCGCTGTCGAAAGTATTCCATCCGTCTGTGCACGATGGCGAAACATGCGACGCTGGTCAAATGAGAAAGGTGTCATCGCACCAAAATGGTCATGCACTCCACCCTCTTGATGAAGAAGAGCCCGTCGGATTCACTAGCCTCGGGATTCCCGAGGTTATCGAACCTGGGCCCTCGGAAATCGCAGGACCATCCAACACGGACCAGCGGAGTACGTGCGAGGGTCAGAGAGCTAATCTGGGCATAGATACACCATTCGACGTGCATGCCACCGGTTGGGAAGCGGTGGACGGCAAGACCGCTGCTTCGGAGCACAGCGACTTGACTGAAGACAAGAGCAAGACATACGAGCATTCTAGTCGAAGAAAACAAAGGCATCCTTATGAAACCAAGGGCAAGAATCCGGCTGCAACACCATTGCAGCACGTCCACCCTGATGACTTCGAAGATCCAATCTCGGATGAGTTTTGGAAGGGCGTTTGGGTTACGTGTGCTGAAAACAATGTCGGTATTTGATCCATCTCCCGTACGATTTGGCTTGACGGATTGTGTAGACGGAGATATATCGCAGGGTATTTCATGCGATCCCGGACGACACTGTGGCCACTTGGAAACAGTATAAGCACTTTGTTGTTCATCATGAGCGATTCACAAAGGTGGTTAGCGTGCCGAACCTCTTCATTGTGTCCCTCCTCACACTCCAAGCAGGCCAAGACTGGTTCCACTCCGTTGGGCGGATCCGAAGGGACCGGGTCTGACACCCGGGGCGAAAGCACCGAGGAATTCCATGGTCGAGATGAAAAAGATAGTGAACGGTCACAGACCACGAGCGTGCCTAAATTACACCACGCACAGGAAAAAGAGCCGGACAAAGGGAAGAACATTCGAGGACCTCGTCCGTTCGACAAGACAGAGTGGGCAGAAATGGAGATCTTGTTGAAGCATGTGCGCGGGCATCTAGGTAAGGTCACCAACCATTCCTGCGGTCCTTGTCTCAACCAAGACATGTCACTCCTAGTGTTACACCCTACGCGCTTTTTGGAGGGCGAGGACGATGGAGAAAACTTTTTGTTCAACGCTGACAAGTTGAGTGGGTTTCGTCGACATGATGCGATAAATGCTGATCGCGGACACCGTGTCAGGCTTTTGCCGCTTCCCATTTACGATTGAGCGCAGCATACTTGCAACTGGTGCATGGACGTTTTTACGCACTTTATTCCGCATGCGAGGGATATTTATCAACCAATTACTCTTCTCCTGTATCATTGTCCGCTTCTTCAGCATAAACATCTTTATCTAGGTTTCGGGACGATATCGGCCGGAGACTGGCAAAGGAACACACGGGCGACCTTGAACATGAGGCACACTATATCCCGAGTCACCTGGACATGCATGACGATTATCGCCGGGTGATTCAAGTAGCTCCTCGACGCGTCAACGCGAATGTTAAAGGATGCATAACACCTAGTAGCCTGCCATGGCCGACTCAGTAAGCCATCCGAAACCGCAGTCTAACGACCCGCCGCTACCTTGGAAAAGGGAAATACTACGGTTTTCCTGAGTTACCGCCTAATGGGCGACGTGGACACTACTAACGATGGTGGTGTTACTGTCCACGAAGGGCAGGTTCGCTTTTGCCGGGACATTTCGTCGACGTTGGGGCGGGCCATCATCATGATCATGGGGTACGTCGTCAGAACATCGTGCTGGCAAGTGTCCGTTGCTCGAAGCGTCCTGAACAGCCTGAGCACGGCAGGTTGGATGGCACAAGATCAAAGCACAGCGGCACTTGCTGTCCGTGTGATACAGTACTGAATTGGCCAATGATGATCGGAGGATCCAGAGAGTCTCAAGGTGGAGAAAGCCGTCTTAGGTGATGAGGCACAACTCATTGATCAATCATGTCGCAGAATATAGTACTCGAGGGTTATTTCTCCCGATCTGACATGCTATGATTTGCAGCAAAGACAACAATAATGTTACTGTAACGAACAAATGCTAGTAGGGGACAATGTACAGGTCCTAGTGTAGGAGAGTTGCGGCAAGTCCATCATCAAGAAGCCCAGTGTATTCATGCATCCTTATCAATGGTTGCAAAGCGCGCTGCAAGTGTCGACAACATTTCTTCGGCACGGGGGTTACGAGGAAAGGATCGCCCATTTCCTTTGCTGTTGGACGGAGCGCAATCAGTACAGTGAGTGCGCGTCATATCCAATGAACGCTCACCCTGCACCACCATATACAATGCGGCACATCCAGCCGCGTGGTTTATGCCACCCAAATACCTGTGTCCAATTCTTCCGCCATCCAAGATCATATAGCCTCACAGAGCGATGAGCGTCCAGAACAAGGGATCTCTGATTGTACGAAAGTTCGTGTTCCATAGGAGGGTCCGAGAGATGCAGTGACACTGGGAGTGGTGGCAGATGTCGAAGGAGCAGAAACGGCGAGAGACTCTCCAGAGTCGTTTGGTTCGTGCTGCCCGTGTTTAATACATCCTGCGACTCTACTGGGATGAGTGGGTACTTACGAAATGAGATACATGTGATATATTGTAAAGGAACCGACGACAGCGGTAAAGATGAAACCAGCTGCGGTCAAGAAAAGCTCATGGACAGGCGTGGTGTCATCCTTGTTGGCAAGTCAGAGGGCTTCGAAGAAACGAATCTCACGGGTGCTCACTAGGACAGACGTCGGATTTTGGAATGACCACCAGAATGCATATGCAGAGACGATGCAAATGTGGGCCGAGAGAAAGGTGATGCAAGATATGAAATGGAAAAATGCGGGGTATGTCCTATGACCCTGGGACAAGATCGGTCAATGTGATTTCATCTGGGTTCAGGTAGGACGTACCACGCATCTGCTTCCAAGCCACGGGCAATGATGGTCTGACTGATGAGCGCTCACGATAACAGGAACAGGATATCCATAGCCTACCCATTTTCAGCACACAGCGTCCGCAGAGGCTGCAGTGGTGTGTACGCTCCGGCTTCGGACCCCAGCACGTACGACACCATTTTTGGGGGGTCAGCTCCTCGTCGAAGTTTGGGGTAGCTATGAGGGCCTCGCGCAGTGCCACATCACCCCTGCTGGTGCTCTCGTATTCTTCCTCCGACATCCCCTTGGGTAGAGGAACCGGCCCGGGGTCACGAGCAACACAGACAATAAGCGAACAAAATGCAAGGAAGGTGAGGGTATATGAAACAAGTAAATGAAGGAGGAAGGTGGAGGTGGAGTGCAGTGTGCGGAGATGATGATTGACGAGAATGAGTAGCCAGGATGGGTGCGGAGCCATCATCAAGATAACCAGCGCTATCAAGGTGAACTGCGTTGCGAATCATGTGGACCGAGTAAGGCGATGACTTGCCAGAGAGTGGGAGATAGTGAAACCACCTTTTCTGCGGGTCGTCGGGATCGTCATCGTCGGGGTGAGGAGGGAGTCGTCTCGTGGATGTCGAAAAGTCGAAGGAGAGTAATGGCATTGGGTATCGTGGCGAGCGCGGGCTGAGACGAGTTGGGCGAGGCGGTGTGAAACCGCTCATGTGACTTGCAATGCGACCCCACCTGGCTCGACGACAATGCACCCTTGCTCGCTGGAGAACACCGCTACCGCGCAACGGGGACACTGGCCAGCCTGGAGACACGCCGCTCTCCACCCGAGAACACGCGTCTGTCAGTGCTTGGATATCTTATCGATGCAATTTTATCGATATCTTGGCTGGCGACCCGCACACGATGGGGGGATTTGGGCGATCGTCCTGGCTAGATAACCGTCGGACGACGAACTGAGGCGTGGCCCCGTTGAATGCCAGCTTATCCCCGTTCCTCGCTTGCTTGCGGGCCGTCCTTCCCCATTCGATTCTCTTCCGAAGAATCGTTTGGTTTCCTTGATAAGTCCCAATCCCAAAGGCTTCATCCCACACAGACGTCATGCCCCCGGTCGCTCTCAAAATCTACCTGATCGCTTTATATACCTCTTTAGCTGGCGTGCTATGGGGACTTGATACCGGTGAGCTTCGCGACTGTCTCTCTGCGCTGCTCTTGACACACGTCGAAAGGTTCCATCGGTCCTCTGACACAAATGACACAATTTAGCGACTCCATAGGGGACATTTCGTCCGGACAACTGGGGATCTATGTCGCCTGCATCCTGCTTTCAGCTGCGCTTTCTTCTTTAGGCAGCGGTCATGTCGCCGATGTCATTTCCCGCAAGTATGGCATTCTTACTGGTGGGCTGATAGTCGCCGTTGGGACCATTATTTCCGCCTCTGCGAACAATTTTACTGCGCTAATCTGCGCTCGCCTAATAACAGGGATCGGACAAGGCCAGTCCATCTCTGTAGTGACGATCTATCTGTGCGAGATCGCCCCTCAGACCATTCGTAGTACCGTGGCAGCGATGCTACAGCTTCTTATCACGATAGGCATTGCTGCTGGCTACTTCATAGCGTACGGCTCGTCGAGGTTGGACGGTAGCCTTGCTTGGCGTATTCCGTTCATCGTCGAAGCTTGTATAGCCACCATCTTATCGATCGGGATGGCTTTCATGCCATTTTCTCCCCGGTGGCTGGTGCAGCGTGGCCGACTTCATGAGGCTCGCCAAGTCTTGTCGAGACTCCGTCAGGGCGGGGGCATCGATGAAGAGATTCAAAGCATCAGACGGTCTCTGGAAGAGGAGGGTACGCGGAACGCCAAATTTTCCGAGGTCTTCGCGAGGCGCTACATCAGAAGGAGTCTACTCGGAGTACTGTTGATGGCTTTTCAAATGCTCTGCGGTGTGCGTGCATACCCTTTTTTCCATCATGCTCGCCCAAGTCGTTTTCATCAATGTTCTTCCGTTTGGATCAGATCGATGCGGTGCTCTATTACGCTCCCATCATGTTCTCCCAAGCTGGCTTCTCATCAAAACGTGCATCATTCCTCGCCTCTGGCATCTCGGGAATAATAAACCTAGTGTTTACCATCCCAGCTCAGCTTTACGCGGACAAGTTAGGGCGGAGGTTTCCCCTGACAGGGGGCGGAATCGCCATTGCTAGCTGTTTAGCGGCAATCGGCAGCATATATGCGTCTCACGGTGACAAGGAAAATGGGGAGGTCTATCTCGATGGTAAAGCCTCGCAGTGGGCTGTCATCATTCTGATCTATCTGTTCGTCGCCAACTTCGCGTGGTCCTGGGCCATGGTGGGTTTCCGATACACTTCTGTACTGAACCACAAGGCTAGACTTTCGGCTCGAACTAGGTCATCAAAATATATGCATGCGAGATAATACCCACGCGCCTGCGAGCGAAGGCATGCGCAATCCAGCAGGTAAGTCATCGCCTCTCTTGGTCGAGATACGGTCATTTATGCACGTAATATCCGAGCTTGCCAATTGGGTCGTTAACTTTACGGTAACATTGACTGCCCCTCTCTTCCTCCGCGCGTCACCGAGTGGACCGTACTTTCTATTCGGTGCCGCAACATCCTTCATTACCCTCGCATGTTATTTCTTCGCACCCGAAACCAAAGGAAAGAGCCTGGAAGAGATTGAGGTCCTTTTCGAGACGAAGGGTGGTGTCCTGGAGCCCGGGTTGACTGCGTGACGGGCAGCTCGTTGGCTATGCTTCAGAGTTTGGAATCGGACGAAGGGCCCCTCTCCCACCGAGTTCACCATGTCACCAAGTTTGGTTTCACCATGTCACCAAGTTTGGCAAGCCATAGGTCCCGTGTCCCTGTAGATAGGCCATTACAAGTATCATCGCCCCCGTTTTCCGTGTCTCCCACACTTCATAACCGAGCCATCATGACAAGCTCCACTGGGCTCAGGTCATATCACGTATGTCACCCCACCAGCTCACGGACAACGTGTTCGATGATCCATGCTGACCCTAATCGACACCTCACAACACACGCAGAAAGATGGGGCTCGGATTGCGTGTTCGGCAACACGCATAATTCCCTCAGGGCCGACCGCTGCGCCTCCGAGCCATATGGGACGGGGACGTGTGAGAGAGTAAGGCCAACTCGAGGAGCGGGTTAATCATCCGTCCTACACGAGGACGCCAGATATAAAGGCTCTGGACGGCAGAACGCTCCCCCCTTCTTTAGCCCTCTCTGCCTCAAACGTTCGGGTGTGGGTGTCCATCGACCTCTGTCGCGGAACGTGCAGTCGCTAACGTCGTGCCTCTTCTGCTGTCTTCGTCCAGCCCTCCCCACACACATACACACGCTTCGACACCGTTCTTGTCAGATAAACGAGCCCATCAGGATGGCGTCCAGGACTATCGTCACGTCCCCTGCCGTTGCCGCCGTTGCTAGCGCGTCTTCCGTCGCACCACGACAGCCCAGGGCGAGGCGGGTCGGCTTCGAGACCGCCGTCACTGCTGTCATCTTTGCTCACAAGCTCAAGGAGGCCGTCGCGCGGTCTCACCAGCGATCAGGGCACTTGCACGCCGCATCTGTGTCCATCAGGGGCCCCGCTGTACAAGTTTGATTCAAGGAGATGAGGATGAGAGATGGGAGAGCGTCATCGAGATCATGTCGAAATGAATGGGCAGCTGCTGGGCGGGTCTTGCCGCATTCTCCATTGCCGTGGGTATGTATGATATGAAGTGTCATTCAGCACCGCTTGTTTCTTCAGTTACTTCATTTCCCATGTTATCTGTGTTTTATGTGTAATGATAGGCGACGTTCTTGGGTCACAACGCACAGACAGGAAACCATGAAATCGCATCGATTAAGGACACGATGTTGTACAGCAGGAGAGGTCCATAGTTTTCTATGTAGACTTTCTCGTAGAATACACATGCTTCCTCTCTTCATTTCCACAAGCCTAGGAGAGGTCTGGCACAATGGGACGAAGAGCAGGCTGCTTCTCTAGATAAGCGGTGCTTGTCAACAACATGTTGTAGTCGCTACCGTCGCCCTGGATAAAAGGCGTCAGAAAAGAAACACGGGCGACACGACGAGAAACATCGACTAACAATCATCGTGATTGGGAAGCCAGGGTCGAACGGAACGACACTCTCCAAGTACTTGATGTGCTCGGGCGTAAGCACGATCTCCAACGCTTCCAGGTTGGCCGCCAAATGTTCCACCTTGCGGCCCCCGATGATAGGGAAGACGTATGACGCTTTCTGCATGACATACGCGATCGCTACGGAAGTGACGTGCTTTGCGCCCACTTCTTGGGCGACCTTTGCCAACGCTGCGCTCACGGCCCTTTCCTGCTCGTTTCGTTTCCAGTCTTCGCCAAAAAGTGTGCGTCCCTTCTCGCCCGACTCGGCACGCTGTTTCTCGTCCTCGTCGCTGCGGATCCTTCCGCTCGCGAGTACACCCCACGGTGCCAGGGCCATGCCTGAGGGAGGAGTCATGCAGTGCCGAAACGTTCTTTCGAAAATCAGAACATACCATGAGCTTTACACATTGGAATAATGTCCCGCTCGAAGGAACGTTGCATCACGTTCCATTGGCCTTGATAGATCACAAACGGCGTCTTGCCGTGATCACGGGCATACTGGTTCGCCTGAGACACGACCCACGCAGGGGTATCGGAGATGCCCTAAAAGGCCGCACGACGTGTGAAATAAAAATCGTCAGGGGCAATTCTGAGACGCACCAGATAAAGCACTTTTCCTTGTTGAACGAGCGTGTGCAAGCCATTCACTATTTCTTCGATGGAGGTTTCCCAATCCCACCAGTGAACGTAGAGAATGTCGATGTACGTCGTTCTCAGCTTCTTCAAGCTGGCCTCCACGCTGACATGCATCGACTTGACATTGTTCCCCGTATAGAGGACCTTTTGCTTGATCCCATCCTCTCCGACCACATAATTCGTCGTATACTTTGAGATCGAGTGAGTATGACGCCGACCAAGCCAATGTGATTCAGGCTGCCAACCTTGGTTGCAATGACGAGCTGGTCTCGGATGCCGCGCTGCTCGGCCCATTCGCCGATAAACTCTTCCGAGGTCTGATGTTGGCTGTCACGAAGCGTTAACCGTCAACCGCAAGACCGCCGCGAGACACTCACTAGTTGTTAGCAGTGTCGATGAAGTTGCCGCCTGCCTCGTAGAACGCATCGAGCAACTTGAAGGAGGACTCCTTGCTCATTCCCCCCATGCCAAACTTGTCCCATTTGTCCCCGATGCTCATGGCGCCAAGCTGAAGCGGAGAGACGCGGATCGAGGCATTTGGAGACAAGACACGGTATCGCGCCAGACGGGAGGCAGGCTTTCCCACTGGTGCAAACAGAGGCATCGTCAAGGTGCTGATCGAGAGTGTGAGCGAGTGAAAGTAGACGTGAAAAGGCAAGTTGAGAGTCTAGCTCACCGACGTGCGGGTTTTTATACCAAGCCATGGTCAGCCAGAGCGAGTCTTGTCATCACTATTGTGTCACATGCCTGGCAGACGCGTCGTTCAGATAACGCGGGAGGACGTACATA
>JBBPTA010000041.1:9568-29057 GCA_038093915.1 Boletellus aff. emodensis
ACAGACGCCAGCCTGGCGGTGGACTCCCCCGTATATACGCCGGTGTTCGCGGATGGCTGTTCGCTCGCAAAGCAATGCTGAACCGCGGTAATCCCACAGGTGTGGTTACGTCAGCGGCGACAACACCCACCCTGGCCGCCGACAATCTATGGCAGGATGGTCTCGCTGCCCCGGTCCACTAGAGCTGCGTTTGCTTGCTCTGAACGCTACCAGGGTCTTCGACGTCCAGCGGCGGGGTAGTGCGATGTGGCGTTGGCACTGCCGAACAAGACCGAAAATAAGTCGCCGCCTCAACCTTACGGGACTTGCCGTGCACCGTGTCCCTCGCCGGACTCGTCTCCTCGTCATCAACAGCGTCGAGGAAACCCGCGTCAAGGTGCGTCTGCTCCGTGATTAGCGCATCTCTCGTCCATGGGACCTTCGTGCTGCTGTGTTGTGAGCTTGGCACGCGGCTCGGTGCCAGCACACGGTGGATCGACTCTACGGAGCTGGATGTCTCGCAGCTAGGAGCTGACTCTTTCTTTTTCGCAGCCGAGGGATGGGTTTTGCACACAACAACGGTTCGCATACGATCAACTTCTACCCCGTCCTGGCCTGACCTAGTCGATATATGTTAGTTCTTCACGGCAACCACTTCCGCAAGGACTGGCAACGCCGCGTGCGCACCTGGTTCGATCAACCCGGCCGCAAGCTTCGCAGGCGTACTGCCCGCAAAGCCAAAGCAGCTAAGCTCGGCGTTCGCCCACTCACTCTTCTCCGCCCTGCCGTCCGTGGTCAGACCGTTCGCTACAACCGCAAGATTCGCGAAGGCCGGGGATTTACTCTCGCTGAGTTGAAGGAGGCAGGTGTCAACCGTAAAGAGGCGCGTGGTATTGGTATAGTCGTCGACCACCGGAGGAGAAACTTGAGCGAGGAGGGCAAGGCTCTCAATGTCGAGCGGTTGAAGGCCTATAAGGCCAAGCTGATCGTCTTTCCCCGAAAGGCATCCAAGCCCAAGAAGGGCGACTCCACTGTACGTGTGCACGCAATCCGATTCTGCCCCGACTTCTGAACATGACGTCAGGGTGACGACCTTGCGGCCGAGACAACGCGGGCCGCTCTTCCTATCCCTAAATCATATGTTCACGAACCTCCACGCAAAATTACGGAGGAAGAACGGTCGCTCGAGGCATATAGAACTCTTCGTGTTGCTCGTGCTAACGCCCGGTATGAGGGTGTACGCAAAGTACGGGCTGCCAAGGTATGCCGAGTTCCAATCGGTCGCACAGCAACACTCGAATCACTTTTGTTATCTAGAAGGAGGAGGAGGAAGCAAACAAGAAGAAGTAAGGACCTTGCCTTGTTCCGTGTTTTGCACTTGTATGCCATACCTCGACCCCTCTTCTGTACACTCCCAAAGTTCGAATACATGCGGCCAATCCCACATGCAAATGTCCTACGCACCCATATGAACACGATCTCTCTTGGACCATGTGCTCATGAATACTTTTGATTGACCTTGTATATCATCTACCAGGGTATCCAGTGGTCTGGGAATGTGCACGACTACCAAGTCGCAAATAACAAACATGCGACGACAATACGACTGAAGAGAGTCAGCCCAACTCTTATTCCGCCTTTTTCACGATCGCCTCTTGGATTTCCTTCTCCGCAACCACCCCAACAAGGTGGGCTTGATCTGCGACCGCCTTGAGAACACCCAGCACATCTCCATTGCCCTTGACGAAGCCAAACTCGGCGTAGACGAGCCCCTGTTCCTTGGCATATTGTTTCACCAATGCGCTGGCCTCGCGCAAGTTGTGACGCGGAAGACGAGGAAAGAGATGGTGAGTGACTTGGAGGTGGAGGCCACCATGGACAAAGGAAAGGTATGAAGGACAGATAACGTCAGTGGTCGTCCTGAGCTGGCGGTGTGCGAACGATTCTGCAGGACCAAGGTCAGCGGTGGACATGGAGAAATGTGAAAGCACAATCTACGAAGGATGGTCTGGAATGAGTGACATGCAATATCGTCGGTGACCTGCATACCTGGACATGGAGAGGGCTAGTGACTACGTGAGAGACGATGAGGTAGATGAATGCGTTGGTCCACGAGCCACACCCCTTGAGCAGTGCACCAAACCAACACCAAAAGAAGGCGACGCCAACGACCTCTAGCCACCACGACCATCTCCCACCTCGTGCCTTGCGGGTATCAAATGCTTTCCGAATTAGGAAGCCATAGGCGTTCGCATAGAGATTAAATCTGCCAAAGGCAAGAAGGACGTAGAAAAGCTTGTGTTGAAAGGAAATTAGGGTCGCCGTGGCACGGTCAAAGTGCATGATGCGTTTGTAGTAAGAAGACCAGAGTGAGTTGAAGAACGCCGTGGAGATTGCCAGGAACGGGATATGCTCGATATCGGGATCGCTGAGAGAGCATAAGGTGGGGACAAGAAAATGTAAGGGACGAGACCTACTGAGAAGGATGGTTTGTAACAACTGACACGCCAATGGTGTTAAGCGAGGGTTGCGACAACAATAGGGAACTCACGATGATGCACATTGTGGTTCTAGAGAAGGTACGAGGACAAGACATCAGTCCGTGGTGTTGAGGGCAAAGACCAAGACCTACGTCGACCCACCAACCCACGCTGAGACCACCAATGAAGTCCGCGAGGAAGATGGCCAGGAGACGATCAATTGTCCAGTCATGTGTGACGCCCATGTGGCCGAGGTCGTGCACGGTGAAGACGAGTTGGTGCCAGAGCAGACCGAGGCAAACGGCACTGATAATGAGCCAACCGTGGTTGTACGCATAGGCGGAAGAGGCGGCTAAGAGGAGGTACCGGGCGACTTCCGGGCCATAACCAGCGATATAACGCGTCTTGTAGAAACCTGCGTCGATGATGCGCCTGTGGAGCTCCTTGTACGCAGCGGAATGGCGAGCTTGCGCTTTGAGGGACAAGCTAGAGGGAGGGGGCTGGAGCACAGCGGGGGAGGGGCCGTCTGCGGCGTGGAGGAGGGAGTTGTCTTTGTGAACGAGAAGGACCTCCGAGGAGAGGCCAGAAGGGGAGGCGATGGGACGCGCCTCGTTGTGCCAGACGAGAGAACCGTCTTGGGACAATTTGCGGACCCAGCCGGACATGACTGGGGGAAGAAGGGGGTCCCATCCGTGCGGGGAGGTGCTGACGGTGCCGATGGCATACTTCCTGATTGTGCGGAGGGTGTCCTGGGCGTGGTACGCATCGATCTCGTCTGCGGCGTCACGGCCGACAAAGTGGAGGATTGCGAGTGCGCCGCCGGGATGTGCAGCAAGCCAGGAGTGGGGGATGCGGAGGAGGAGGTCGTTGTAGACGACGAGGGTGTCGCCGGCGAGGATGCGGGCGGCGACGTCGTCGCGCGACCAGAGTCTGGGGACGAGGCCCATTAAATAAACAGTGCTGTGATGAAGAGCCAGACGCCACCGTGGCTTGGTGGGCCGTATAAATAGCGGAGGGCGCAGACCACAGCTCTCCCGTCTCAGCCCAGCAAACGTCGCCGTGTCGTCCTCATCGTCCCCGTCGCCGTGTACACGCCCTGCTCGCCGTCGCCGACAGCACCGACAGCACCGACTTGGCGTGGGAACGACAGGATCGCGATGTCCAGGATGCAGTCGGGCGGCAGCAAACCACCACCAAAGCCCCATCCGCACCAGCCCTCGCACGCCCCGTCCCCGTCCCAGAGCCAGAACCACCCGCTCGCACGACACAGAACCCGCCGCAGATCGTATTCAGACCCGTTTTCGGATCCCGTTCACCAGGCAAAGCCCGTCCCAAGGTTGCCGCCCGAACCACCCCCGAAATTTGCCCCCCATTCAAAGATGGCTTCCACAAACAAACAACTCCCTCATCGCGACAACATCCTCGACGCAGTCAGGGACACCGTCCAGCTCAAGTCGTCAGAACAACCCTCTCGCACCAGGTCTGGTCGCAGCCAGACCGTTGTCGCGTTCGTCTCCTTCCTCTCTCCACCACCCAATTTCTTATTCCCTTCCCAAATCAGTAATCAGCCCACAGGCATCCCCCGTGCGCACGGCCGCCGCTCGATGTCTCAGGATTCTGTCTTGCACGCCGCCAATGCCCTCGAAAAGGCAAAGGCAAAGCCTCGCGGAAAGAAGGGTTCCGTTCATGCAGACGTCATAGACAGACTCGATTTCAGTGGTGTAGGGCCGAGTACGTCCCTTCTGGATTCCACTCCCGCCCCATTTCTTCTCTTATAATCTCCCCTCCAGTGTTTCACCATGACGGCCCCTTCGATGCCTGTGCCCCCTCCCGCAACCGTCATCGCGCCAAGGCGCCCATGCTTGCCTGGAGCAGTCCCCCAGGCGACGACGTCCGTCCTTCAGGCGACCCTCCCTACTCTTCTCCAGATGCCCACAATGGGAGATTTTCTCCCACGTATGACATCCCGAAGAAGAAAGTAGATGCTATTGCAGAGGCTTGGGGAATCCATGAACCCGAGCCATACGAAGAATTCTTTGCAGGTGGCGGCACCACTCGGCGTGATGGCGACACTCCGTCTAGTTCCATTTATGCTGGCAAGGAGGGTCACGCTTCTCGGCATGGCACACCACAACACTCCTTTGGGCGGCGCTCCAAGGATGGCCGCGACCTCCGGGAGGTCTATAGAGAATATCTGGATGATGACGTCAGGCAGCCCCCAGCACGGGACAAGGATCGTGTAGACAAAGAAGGTCGTCGCACCCGGCGCGGCGCTCTCCCTCCCCCCCAACCAATTATGGTCCCAGAACTACACGATCCCCACCAGTCTGATGTGGAAAGCGGCCCTGGATCCCCTTCAGGTGTACCCAAGCGTACCAAGTCTCTGATGCAACGCATTCGGAAGATGCGAGATTCCCCCAACGTCCCTGTGGGCTACGACGACGTTGAAAGACCCCCCTCACCAACTCCAGCAGACCAGAACCAGCCTGCTCCTCGGCCCACACATCGTCCGCAGAACTCTTTTCTCGGACGTTTTGCTGGGGGTAACAGCACTAACACCGATCGCCGCGGAAACATTAAGGAAAACATGTCTCCAATGCCAGACAACTTGGAAAGTTATGTATACATTGATGATCCGCGAAGGGAGAAACAACTCCCAGCTACGCCTTACGCGCCAGCGGCCGCCCGCACGCCGTCTGGCGAGGACAGGTACGCGGATTATGACGGCGCGCCTGGATCACCCGGATCGGGCGCTGGCCTTGGTCGGAGGGCGAGTTTGTTGAAGAAGGTCAAGGACGTCGTCAGGGGACCGAAATAAGACACCCTCACTTCAGAGCATACCTGTGTGTTCTTTTCTCCCTTTTCTCTTCTTTCTTTTCCTCCTGTACTTTGAGGCTTTCTTTCAAAGGTTGCATTTCATCTTTCCAGACGTGTTCTTCTACTCTTCCCCTTCGATGTTTGGCGATTTTCCGTCATATTACAATTTTGCGATTTGTCCGTCTGTTTCGTTCCCCCCCTCTTTCATGCTTCCTGTATCCATCCTAGTGACCTATTATCTACATATACCCACCTCATTTGAGGTTGTATGTAGGTCTACACATTTGCGATGTTCATCTAATAGTGTAACACACTCGTATTTGGCTCGAGCTCACCAGCGAATTTGCTCCGGAAGCCAAGTTTATGATCAGAATCATGAACCACTGTCTATAAGATTCTACTCCTGATCCCCGCTTCATCCAGTGTTGTTTTTACATCCTCTATCCTCACCTCTTCCCGGTGGAATATTCCGGCTGCCAGGGCAGACTCTGCATTGGTCTCCCTGAACAGGTCTACAAAGTGTTCCTTGACTCCTGCTCCACTGCTGGCTACCACTGGAATCGACACAGCGTTTTTCACCATCCGAATTAGGTCGTGGTCGAAACCAAGGCCCGTTCCATCTCTATCGATGCTGTTAAGTAAGATCTCACCGGCCCCGAGCTTCTGCGCGCCTTGCGCCAATTCTACAGCCGAGACTGGACGGACCTCCCGCCCCCCAGAGACAGTGCATTGATACCACCATGCCTTGCCATGCTGGCTGTGGCTGTCATCCCGCTCATGGACGAGCTCATCTCGGTACGGCCCATCGTATGTTGCGGGATCCACGTAAACCCGTTTCGGATCAATCGAGACAACTACGGCTTGGCTACCATATACCTTGGATATAGTCTCGATCGCACTAGTGCCGTCACCGACATTGTTCGCAGCGCGCAGCTTTTCGACTGCGTAGACGGCCTCGGAGCCTATGCTAACTTTATCAGCACCAACACGGAAGTAAGCTCCCGCCACTTCGACTGCGGAGCGTATGGTGCCATCTGGATCGATGGTATCCTTGATGCCGCCCCCGATTGTGAGAGGAACGAAGACCTTCTCAGCGGCAACGCGAACGACGGCAAGCATTGGCTGATTGTGGAGCGGGGAGTGACGGAATGAAGTGATGTTGAGAAGACACAATTCGTCTGCCCCCGCCGTGTAGTATTTATCGGCAAGCGCGACCGGTTTCCCGAGATTGCGCACGGCGCCAGCGATCTGGACCGCGGTAATGCCCGAGGAGACCTTCTCGCGGACGTCATACTGATCGCCCTTTGTGACGACGAGGTCCCCGTCATCATTCGCACGGACATCCAAACATGCGATGATGCGCTTGGTGAATCCATCCCTTGGTTTGGGAAGACGGGGGGATATACAGAGCGGCGGGAGGGCAAGGGTGCGTCCTTTGCGAGATTGCTCAATCCAGGCCTTTAGGATGGCAAGGCCCGCGGGGCCCGACTTCTCGGGGTGGAATTGGGTGGCAAAAATATTATGCTTTCGCACCGTGGAGATGAAAAGCTCCTGTCCGTATTGGGTGGTAGAATGCGCCCACTGGACAGCAGGGGAGGAGAAGTCGTATCTGGCACAGTAAGAGTGAACAAAGTAATAATGCGAGGTGGACGAGACGCCCTCCAGAGCAGACGGATTGGAAGGATCGAGGCACTCCACGGAGTTCCAGCCCATGTGTGGGACTGCCTTGTCTGAGTCATCAAAACGGATTATTGGACATGGTATCGTCCCTAGTCCTTGAGCGCCGGGGGACTCGGCCGAAGATGCGAAAAGGACCTGCATGCCGACACATATGCCAAAGTACGGCCTTCCGGAATCTAGGTACTGCTGGAGGGGCTCAAACAGACCATGGTCGTGCAAGGACTGGATGGCGGTGTGGAAGGCCCCCTGGCCAGGGAAGATGAGGGCCTGTGGGTCGCAATGAGGTCCTCGGGCACGGAAACGGGCTCAGGCTGATCACTGCATACCACTGGTGTATCCGACTCGGACGCTGCGTGCAGCTCGGCAAAGTCGTGTGCATCCCTGATCCACTTGTAGTCGGCGTAGCCCAGCTGTGTGAGGGAGTTTGCGAGGCTCTGGACGTTGCCAGCACCGTGGTCGAGGAGGAAGAGACGCATGATGACTCGGCCGCGCTATCAGATCTGGATCGCTCAGTTACCCTGGCTCCTCAAATAAAAGGCCATCGTAGCAATACACCACTCTTGTTTTTATCCCCCCAGCATGGCACCCCAGCCCATCCCCGTCCCGTCGTCCTCACCCCGCGTCGTCGCCGCGTCCGCCTCGCCGCAGTCCCACTCGCTTTCGGACAGGCTCCGTCACCGGGACTCTCTCGCGGCCCTTAATGCCGTCAGGCAGCCCAAGGTGCTCCATCCCGTCGACAATGAGGACCTGAGGCTCCTCCTCCTGGAAAATATCAGCTCAGAGGCGATCTGCTACTTCAGATCCCAAGGCTTCCACGTCGATCACTACGCCGCTGCCTTTTCAGAGGCCGAGCTCCTCGAAAAAATCCCCCACTACCACGCCATTGGCATTCGTAGTAAGACTCGAATCACGGAGAAAATCATCAAGGCGGCGACAAAGGCATGCCTCGTTCATCCTGCACAGTCCTCTTTCTCACTCCCTCGACCCCCTCTAGCTGCTTGTCATCGGTTGCTTTTGCATCGGGACCAACCAGGTCGACCTCGCTACCGCGGCCAAGGCTGGCATCCCTGTTTTCAACTCCCCTTTCTCCAACTCTCGATCTGTCGCGGAGCTAGTCGTCTCCGAGGTCATCGCACTGTCACGTCAATGGTCCCAACGCTCCCATGAGATGCATGCAGGCATCTGGAACAAGCAGTCCAAGGGGTGCTGGGAAGTTCGTGGAAAGACACTCGGAATCGTTGGATACGGTCACATTGGCTCGCAACTCTCCGTTCTCGCCGAGGCCCTTGGCATGCGCGTCGTCTTCTACGATGTGATCAACCTGATGCCTCTCGGCTCTGCTCGTCAAGTCGAATCGCTTCCAGTGCTCCTGGCCGAGGCTGATTTCGTCACTCTTCACGTCCCTGAGCTTCCCGAAACGACCAACTTGATTTCAAAGCAGGAGCTAGAGCAGATGAAGCAGGGTTCATATCTCATCAACAATGCACGCGGTTCTGTCGTCGACATCCCAGCGCTGATTGATGCACTCACGTCCGGACACCTCGCCGGTGCTGCGCTGGATGTATATCCTACCGAGCCAGGGTCAAATGGTGCACCGTTCGATAACCAGGTCAATTCGTGGGCTACCGCTCTCCGTGGCATCCCAAACGTGATCCTCACCCCCCACATCGGCGGTTCCACCGAAGAGGCTCAGCGCATGATTGGAGAAGAAGTGTCCCAAGCACTGACCCGTTATCTCCACTACGGCTCTACATACGGGGCAGTCAACTTTCCAGAGGTTGACTTGCGTGCTATCACTGCAGAACAAGGCAACAACGTCCGCGTTTGTTATGTTCACACTAACCAGCCCGGTGTACTCAGACAGGTCAACGACATTCTGTCCCCATACAACGTCGAGAAGCAGTATTCGGACTCGAAGGGCGACATCGCTTACCTTCTGGCCGACATCGCCGATGTCAGTCCTTCGGATGTCAATAAACTTAGGGAGACTATCAGCCAGACCAAGGCAAACATCCTAACGCGTTTACTGGTGTAACACACACCGGTCTTACACAGTGTGCCACTCAACTGGCTCACCAACTTAATGTATTGTACACAATTCACGCATGTCCATCTAGACAGACGCGCTACCTGAGCACTAAGATGTGTTTGGGACTTTCGCCAGTAATGGCACCACCAATTGACACCTATCCTACAACAGAACGACCGGCATTAGCTCCCAAAAATGTGGGCGACATCGTCTTCCCACACACCCACATCCTCAGCTTTCCTCTTCAGGGTCCCCTATCCCGCCGGAAAGGATAGCGAACGTAGTCTCCATTTCTGGAAGGCATGGGGAATCGTAGATTTTACATGTCCGTGTGTTTCCGCGCGCCTTTTTGAGTTGCAAGCTGACACAGAATGAGCGATGATGAACAAGAAAAGTCGACCGCTAACCGAGTAGTAGAAGCGTGGGCCATGATGTTACCACCAATGGGCTTCTTCTCATTTGCAGCATATGGACCAGCGGATGCATCAGGGTTTGACATGACCTGATTCGTGACGACGACGGCGATGCCGAACTGGACCGAGGGGATAAACCACGTCGCACACAAGCAGGTGAGGGAACCTACCTCGTCAGCTAACCGCTGAAGGGTGCGTAGGAACTTTCCGAGGTGGTTCTGGCGAGCGGAAAGCTCTCCACGACCGCTGAAGTCTGTTCTATACAGTGCCGTGCAAGAGTCGACAATGAGCAGACAGAACCTAACCCCAATTGTCAGCAAATAAGATGTAGCACGGTGGATATGGATGGGACCTGGACTCGGCCATGAGGGCGCTGGCACTGGTAAGCAGACTGTTCTGATGGTCTGCGTTATATGCGCGAGCGTACGCGACATTGTCCAACACCTCTTCTCCGTTGAGACCATACCTCTCTGCAACGGCAAGCAGACGAGTGGGGCGGAAAGTCCCTTCGGTGTCGATGTACAAGCATTTGCCCTCCCCACCTCCCATGTTGACGGGGAGCTGACAAGTCACGGAGAGCGTGTGGCACAACTGGGACTTGCCCGTTCTGAATTCACCAAATAATTCCGTTATAGCACCGGTCTCGATACCACCTGTGCGCGAGTTAGACAGCAGAGTATGTGGGATCGGGGGGCGTTCACAAACCACCCAGCAGCGCATCTAGTTGTTTGGAGCCGGTAGTGATATGTACTAGCTCCGAACGACGAGCGTGTACCTCTGTAGCACTCTGAAAGCCAAGTGGGACGATTTTCTGGGCTAGCCTCGTGCTATGATTCACAGGAGCGCATCAAGCTGATGCAGCCCAACACTTGCCTTCACCGAGAATCCTGTCTGCCTTGGCGTCTGATATACCCTTGATAGCCATGAGGTTCTTTTTGGGCGTAAAGGCGACGGCCTCGACGGTGTGAAGACCGGCGTCTGCGAGCTTCTTGATGTCATTGGCATGTATTCCGGCCTCCTCTAGCTTTGCGACAAGGAGAGGACCGGAGAGGGAATAGTCTTCTTGCTGTTCCGCGTTCTGCGAGGGTTGGGACATGGACGTCGGTAATGAATGGATCGAGGGCAAGGACACAAGTAGCAATTAATGAGGACGCGTCCATCACGTGGCCGCGTAAGTAATAGGTGATGACTACGATACAGCGGCTAGCCTCGTCGCCCGAGCCTCGACTCCAGCAGAGCGACGGCAGGAAGATCCAGTATCACCCTTCGCCACTTGACGAGGTCATACACGTTCACCTCGTCAACATGCCTGAATTCCAGTCCTCGCAAATTTCTTCCGGCGCGTTGAATGGCAGGATTCACCTGAGGGAGGCCAGAAACGAAGAGGGTGCCCGTTCTCCATCCGAGCATTTCGAGCCGATTCTTGAGTGTGATCGTCTTGTGGCAATACCACTTGATGCGAGGCACGACGCCTAGTCTCTGTTCTTTGAACTTTGCCGACAACGCCACCCTCATCCCCATCTCGATGACCTTGCGATTGAGCTTTGTGCTGAAGTCACGCGGCTTTGGACCGAAGGCGACACCCCCTCCACGAAGCATGGGGCTTTGTGCGTCTCCCAGACGTGCTCTCCCAGTCCCCTTTTGAGGTCGAATTTTCCGCCCGGAGCCTCGGACCTCCCCTCGCGTCTTTGTATTAGCGCTTCCTTGGCGGAGAGAATCCAGGTGGTGAACGGCGCAGAGATGCAAGATGTCGTGTCGGATGGGATGGTTGAACACAGACGGGTCAAGAGCGACCGCCTTGTCTCTTTCCTTTTTTCCGTCGAGGGACGACAACGAGAGCAGGACGGGTTCGACGAGACCGATGGCTGATGCGCGAGTCAGCAGAAATAGCTCGAGCGAAGAGAGAAAAAGACCTCTGGGTTCTCCAGGAGAGGCGCTAGCAAACGTCCGTGCCCAAGCGGGGCTGCCCCTCAGCACGGGGGCTCGTCTGGCTGCCTGCCAAAGGACCGAAAGCATTGTGCGCGCGACAAGGAACGAGCTGGGCTCGGAACTGCCATAGTTGGACCGTGGGAATCCTTCCTCGAGACACTGCGCGCGATGCTGGCAGACCGACGACGCTTGAACCCGACCCAGAGACGACACGGTGCGTCCGTTCTCCTGTGCCTTCTCTGTCCGTCCCCGGCAAGAGCACATGCTAGGTCACAGACAATCCGGTCGATCTATCCCGCGAAACGTGCTGGATGCAGTGTTCTCTTCCTGGATGACGGTCCCCTAATCTCCCCCGTTGCAGATCGTCCCAACCTTGCTCGAACGCAACATGTCGACAAAGGCCGTCCAAACGTTTGGTAAAAAAAAGGTGCGCGCCGAGATGCAACGATCTCGAGCGGGAGATCCACTCACCCACCTGTCTTGCAGACCGCCACCGCCGTAGCTTACGCAAAGGAGGGCCGTGGCCTGATCCGCATCAATGGCTCGCCCATCAACCTTGTCCAGCCAGAAATATTACGCTTCAAGATCTACGAGCCAGTTCTTGTGGCTGGAGAGGAGTCCTTTGCACCTCTTGACATCCGGGTGCGTGTCAAGGGTGGAGGACACACCTCACAGGTGTACGCCATCCGCCAGGCGATTGCCAAGGCCGTTGTTGCATATTACTCCAAGTACATCGACGCATACAGCGCCTTGGAGTTGAAGAAGAAGCTAGTCGCGTACGACCGCACATTGCTCATTGCAGACCCTAGGCGGATGGAGCCGAAGAAGTTTGGTGGTGCCGGTGCGCGTGCGCGCAGGCAGAAGAGGTGGGCCCACATTGTGCGCCTCCAGCACGTCTCGCTGATCCGTTCCGTAGCTACCGGTGAAGGCGCACTGTGGTTATGTGGCACCATCATGTTATACGTTTGACGATACAATGTAGGACGATATGTATGCGTGTCTCGTTCGGTGTGTTGTGGAGCCCACAGGGGGTCCAGGTCACGTGCGACCGTGGTGTGGTATATATTCGTGCGGTCGAGAACGCGCCGCCCTACCCCGCACATATGGACCGCTCGGAACTGCCGTCAGCCCCGACCAGCGTGCAGCCCCAGACGGCGCTCCTCAGTGCGCAGGGTGTCCCCATCAAGGTCAACCTGCAGGCCGTCGAACTCGAGGGCCGTCCCAAACTTGTCAGAGTGCTCAAGGTATGTCGACCTCGACTCCACCCCGAGTCTCCGACACCATCGATTTTGCCCAGAGCTCAGGTGCGCTCGTCGTGAGCAACGCCAAGGAGGCCGCCATCATTCTGGTTGACTCTACAACCGAGAGCGGCAAACGTCTCATCCGCACGTGGGGTCATGACGCGAGCAAGGTTGTGCTTGAATACACTTGGCTCCGGGCATCTGTAGATGCCGGCCGGCCTTTGCTCGAGCCAGATAATTGGGGGGGCGCACTGGCCATAGACGATGGGAAACCCGTTACGATTGACGGTGTCGTAGTGGACGAGGATGAGCTTGAAGAAGTCGAGGCACTCGTGACAAAGTCTGTCGCCGAATTCTTTCGCGCACCGTCTACTGATACACTTTACAAGAAGTCCACTACCAACGCCCAGGGTCACACCGGTGGATCCCACTTCACAGGGTCCCGAGAACGTTCTCGTTGAACGTTCAGACACCACTCAAACCGAGTCTAATACGACACGCACGACGGGAGTGCCACTCCTGGGACCTGCAATACCACAACCAGCCGTTGTTGGCGTGCCTCTTTCCAAAGAATCGACGGCCGACACTCATGGCGACGCGCCACTGGCACGGAGTCCGCTTCAACCACAGCCCTATCTCCAGCCTGCTCTATTCGCACAACCATCCCAACCACAGAACACCTACGAGTATGCACCCTTTGCTACCCAGCAACCGTATCCTTCTTCTCAGCCGTACATGGTACCAGCTCAGCCATTCCCGCATTCTGGCCTTCCTCCTTCCCAATCATACCAACCACAAATGATTCATACTCCCAGCGTACCTCATACTCCGTCTCCCTCTGTTCAGTCCCCGATGATGCAGATGGCGTCCAACACGACATCGATGAATGGTGTGAACGTTCATACATCGAATCTTGCGACCATAATGACTATAATGGATGTCGTGCGATACATGGATCATTCTAGCCGGTTGGGCCAGAATCAGTTGCCTGTCCCACAATTGCCGATTGATTCCAATCCCTCCACGTTCTCTCGGCGACCGACTACTCCTGAGCCTACACCCTCAACCTCTGCTACTCCACTGAACGGGAGATTCAATTCCCCCCGATTTGACGCATTTTTGACCAGTCCTCAAGATCAATTACTTAGAGACAATGCTACCGCTTCTTGGAAACACGGTTCTGATGTCTCTAGCGATCGGTCTGTGTTTCAAAAATCGTGTACCAAGCCCTGTCGTTCATCAACCGAAATATCGACTCCGTCACTATCTCGCAAACGCCCGCCCGCCGTGAAGCCCACCAATCCGCCTCCGAAGCGGCTGCGCAAAGGCAAATATCGAGCAGTCTCTACGGAATCTTCTGCCCATTCCGAACCCGATGAACGTATGGAACCTTCAGGTGATTCGCACTGCACAGATTCTTCTGCTTCTCCGCCTGCTCAACCTCGAACTATCGTTGCACATAAAAAACGCGGGGAAATATTTTTGTCTGGGTCTGGAGAGCCGTTGCGATTCTTTGTGCAAGTGGATCTACATGGGCGTCATACCGTGGTCACGAATATTAAGGTGCGCTTAGATAGCGTTTCTTACTGCAAACTTTGTACCCACGGTCTTGGTAGAAAAACAAGGGGAAGATTGTCAACAATATTGCAGATGCCGACTATTCGGTCTTGTTCGCTCGTTCAGATACCTTTCAAGGCCTTCTGAACGAGGCCATTGTTCTAGGCAAGTCTCCAATCCTAGCTGCCTTTGTGACGGACTGCATCGAAGAAAGTGCCCTACTGGATGAAACGGACTATATCGTGGACTCGGTCGCGAAAGTCAAGGTCTTGAAACGAGGTCGGCAGGATGCCTTTTCTATCAAGGTTGAGAATTTGGAGACGTCCCATCAGACCAGAATAGTAAAGCCCAGGTCTTCCCTGGCCACCGGCGAGGGTAAGAAAATTGGGGGGACTCCTTCGACGGACAAGAAACCGCGGAAAGCGTCCAAGTCTGCGATCCCTAAACCCACTGTCGAGGGCCGAGATAATTCGAAGACATCACGTTCCCCGACGCCTCCTGCTGCGACGACCCGCCAAATGATGAAGAGTGGGAGGTACCTGTTTACTGAAATAGAGGATGAATATTTTCTCCGCCTTGCAAAGCACCACCTGACTTGCGACCCCACTATTTCCAACACGGCACTGGTATATAAATTACACAAAAAGGTAAGCGTAGCCCGGCATCTAGGTGTACTCGATTTACGTTCTCCGATTAGATGCCTCATCATACTTTTGCATCTTGGGCAGCTCACGTCGACAAAAAACTGAAAGGTGCACTAGAGGACGTCAGGAAGCGCGCGAACATTGCAAGGCGGAAACGAGTCAGTGAAACAGTGAACCAGAGTATATCCCCCAGGTTGGTGAATGAAAGTGTGCAGTCTGAAGGGTGTGTCGCGGGTTCCGCCCTGGACAACGACGACGATCTACTGGATCATAGCCAATCATCTCAAGAGGACCTAGAACGACAGGACTTTGAAGTGATCACCCGTTTCTTTGCTTCGGGGGGAGGTGGTGACGACGACGATGACGAGCGCGTGTGGGAAGAGCTGGAGAAGCATGTGTGTATTGCCGTTGCGTTCTGAATGTCTGACCTGAGCGATTACATTACAGCGACAGTGTAGGTCTGCCGGTTCATGGCCAGAGTATTATGCAGCCCACCAGGAACAGGTCTATGCCCGTATAGAGGAGCTGACGAAGGAGCGTGCCGGGGACTAGGCTACAGGTGTCTGTATCGAGGGCACGATAGGCATCTTGGAATTGAGGCAACCTTGATGCTATCGAGAATTCGGACGAGACAAGTGTAGTGGTCTATCTAAGGGCCGCGTTTGGGAGGGGTATAGTACACGTTGTCACTCTACAGAAGATGGAGCAAGGGGCGGATCGAGAGCAGGCTTGTGAAATATTGGCCGCGTCTTGAAAAATGTCTTTCGTTTCTCTTCCTTATTTTCTTCGGTATCCCCAACTATTTGGCCCGCATAGTCGAACGTAGCCATGGCCCCGCCAACCACCACACAAGAGCCGACTGCGATAGGCAGGGAGCGCGCTGTGGAGCGAAACGCGTGAGATGTGCGAGAGGTCATGATGTGTGGTGAGATGTACTTCGAATGCCCGCCAAGAAGCCGGCTGCACATCCGCCAGCAAGCCCGTTGAGTGCATCGTCGGTCTCGCGCTGGTTTGCGACCGCCGCCTCGGTGAATGCAAAGGCAGCGCCCATCGCGGCTGTTGGAGCATGGTCTGCGACATGGGAAGAGGGGGCGTCGAGGGGCTCACCAAACGTCCCGATGGAGCCACCGGTGCGGGTGAGGAAACCAGCAGCGCCCGCCGAGTGGGAAGTGAGTGCGTTCTGCACTGCACTGACGAATGCGCCGACCGCGCCCGCCTGGAGGCCAGCGGTGGTTGCGCGCGCGAGAGGAGGCTTGGGTTCGTATGCGCCCTGGACGGGCTCGGAAGGTGGACGAGCAGACATGGACGAAGAGACGGTTCGCCTTCCGCATTTGGGGTTGGACCATGGCCGCGTTCACGCTCAGCAAGACCATCGATGTCCGTGTCCCCGTCCGTTTCGTGCGGCGACGTCGTGCTCAACGGCGCCCTAGCTTTCTTTCCTGCACCCAGCCCACTCGGTCGCCCTCTTCCCTTGGGATGCCCTCTCGCTGCAGTCACTCTGGGCCGGGGACCTGGCCAAGCCCGAGCTGCAGGAGCGTTGGCGGCTGATGGCAGACCGCTGGTCGGGCACCACCGTCGTCGGTGGTTCTCACGCCGTCGCAGTCGTCTCCCCCGTCGATCCAGCCATTGGCTTTTGCGTCAGAGTCTCTCCGGACGGCACTCGTGTTTGTATCCAGCCACCACCGAGAATGATCAGTTGACGCTCCGTCATGGCAGGATCCCTTTCGCGCCGTGGCGTGGGCCCTGTCCAGCGAAGCACCCCTCGACCCTTTGATAGTGTGTTCGCGGGGCCGCATGCTCTACGTGCTCGACGCCGGCAAGAAGTGCGTGGCCGGCCAGCTCAGGGGTCACGGCGGGGTGAGATGTCCAGTACATTCTTGACACACTCTGCGTCCTTTGACCAGCCGGGCCAGGAAATCACTGCGATTGCGGTCCATCCCTCTTTCCCATATCTGGTTTGCACATGCTCACGAGACTTTTCCGCGAGAATATACGATCTGACAATGACACCGCGCAACACTCCCAACAACCCACACTGGCCCCCTTCCACCTTGCCCAGCCTCGGTGGTGCTCCGCATGGTTTACAGTCGAGCGAATCCGAAGGCGTCGGTGTTGGCCGTTGTGTCGCCGTCCTATGTGGCGGGCCATCCGGCGGTCACAATGCCGCAGTACTGAATGCCGTAGGTGTGCTTCGAGACCAAACCGTCTTGGCTCACCACACCCCAGTCGTTTCATCCCACCTATCCGTTGTTGGCAACCTGCGGAGTGAGTCAACATCCCTCGACGGCGGTCTGCTCTTTTACATTTCTACGCTAGCTCGACAGAGCTGTCAAAATCTGGTGCATGCCGAAGATGCCTTTCGAGGAGGTGGCTCGTGAAGACAAGCCGCTCTTCAGCTCAACTCGTATACATCAAGCAAGGATCCTGTCAGTGAATTGGTAGGTCGTCGGTATGTCAACCGGACGGGGAACACCGCGTCAATATCGGGAACAGGCTGAACCTAGACGTCCTCGTGACGCATAGCGCACCTGCCTTGATGCGCCAGAATGGGCAAAAGGAGAACGTGTTCTTTGAGGATGGGACAATCGTGATTTGGCGGTGGCTTGGGTTCGATCGCTTCTTCCCTCCGAACCAGCCCAAGCCGTCAAAGGTGATGAGGGGCTGTGCATCAGTATGTTCCGCGTCGTTCTCGCTAGTGGGTACCCGAATGTTTTCTGCAGGATTATCAGGAAAGCTGTGCGTGTTTGCGTTTCAGGCGCGACGACTAAAGGAGCCTGAAGTGTCGTTTTCACAAGCCTCCTTTAAATTGGTGTCGGTTGCGCCCATATCCCAACTTACGCGGCACTTGCACATCGCGCACACCCTCAAAAACAACTACGTGATCGTCATCACGCTCCCCGATCGAATCCGGCTCCACAATGTGACCGACTTTCAGCCGCGACTACGGCCCCCCTTCCCACTGGACGAGAATGACGGTAATGGTGATGAGATTACCAGCCTGAGTCGTCTGTATCTGGATGACGAAGGAGATGACGGAGAGCATGTCGCCGAACCATCCGTATCCCGAAAGACTGCCTTTTCGCCACCTCTCAGAGGGCAGGATATCGTTGTCCCAGACACCGAGCACGGCCTGCAGGCCACCGCACTCGGCTGCCGTGGGTTGTCACTTATGACACTGGGTATCAAGGGGAAGATATGGATCTGGACGAGTGCAATAGATTAAATTCAGGACCCTTCTGTATGAATACCCGTACGCCGGGTGTACACATGAGACAAGTTCCTTGACATCTTTTCCGCAAATCCGAGTTACGAGATCTTTGCGTTGGAAAAGTCGAGCTCCGGGTGAGCAGCTTGGAACTTCTTGAGCGCCTGACGAAACGGGGCGATGAAAATACTTGGGAAACCACAAGCATGATCCGCACCTCTACCTTCTTCAACTCGTCCGAAGTGGGCTTGCCCATTTGCTGCAGGAAAGTGGCTGAGTTGAGTTGATGTGCTAAACAGCGACGAGTGCGGCACCTTTTGCTGATTGTCGAACTTGACGACACGAGTGTCAGAAGAGCAGGAACTTTGTAGTGCAAGTTACGTTCATACCATCATTTTCTCGACCAGCCCCCTGCAAGAACGTCGACGTTGGGTTCGATAAGGCTCGTATCACCTACCTTGTCTCACCATCGAGATCGCTCAATTTACTGTTCTCCGGCTGAATCTTCCGAGTGTCGATCTTCGGATGATGGGTCAGAACGTTCTCCCACCACTGTTGTTTGTTGACTTTCTCAAGGTGAATCAGGACGGACTCCTGATCCTCTGACACGATGGTAAGATGTGAATGCAGATCGACACAAGATCTCTTACCCAACGTCCAAGTGCTGTCCTCGACCTTTATTTCCTTGCAGAGCTCGCCATCCAGGATCTTATCTTTCCCTTTAAGCCCAACGCTGAGCTTCTTCTTCTGGATGGTAACTGCAAGTTCCTTGGCACGTGTACCCTTTGGAACTGGAACAACAATGTCCACATCGCCTAATTCTTGCCTCCAGGTGTATGGAAGCGCTGTGTTGCGGTTCGTGTTCGCCGTCAGACACAACTTGGGATCCGTTGGGGCTCATCCTACCTGCCTGTTCGGACGCCTCGCGCTCTTTGTCAGCCTTGTCCTTGGCCTCCCTCTCTTCCTTTGAGAGCTTGTCGTACTCGTCGTCAGACATGGTGGTGGTCGGGAGAGAAGATGATCTGGCGAGAGGAGCGGCACGTGACCATCTCTCAATTATTTGCCCTTGTGTACGGTGACGCCTGAAAGTAACTTGGTCAAAGGCTCGCTCAAGTTCCTTAGACGTTACCCACTCTCGTGGTCGTGTTCGCTTGGCCCTCCACGGTGACATTTCAATCCGATGGCATCCAACAATGCCTGGACTGACTTTGAAGTACGTCGTGATCATCATCCATCCGCGCCATTTAATCCCTCTCAGAATTTGCGGCATACTGTCAAGCATAACACCGTCGATAAACTCAAGCAAATCTTGACTGGCTTCAATGACCAGTGCCAAACCGTCTTTGTCAAGTCTGGAAAGAAGCAAGATTTGATCGATAGAATCGTTTGTCAAATGGATGCCTGGAGACAGTCCAATAACATAGAGAAATGGACCAAAGCCCAAGCTATCCTTTATCAGGTCCGTACCTCCGGAGTGTGAGTCATGCATCCTTTTGTCCACACAGGCCAGTATGC
>JBBPTA010000042.1:12836-44317 GCA_038093915.1 Boletellus aff. emodensis
AAGCTCGAGCCTACACATCCCACCAGACTGGGTTTGGCCTTGAACTTTGCGGTGTATTATCATGATGTCCGCAAGAGCCCAGAGCGTGCTTGTCACCTAGGGAAGCATGCGTTTGACGAAGCGGTCGCCTGCTTGAACGAGTCCTCGTCAGTTCAAGTCATGCGAGACTCGATGATGATTCTGCAGTTGCTACGGGATGATCTGGTGATTTGGTCTGGAGAGATGCAAAGAGGTAAGCCTTTCGTCGATTTGCTGTTTTGATTTCTGACACGTCCAACCATGGAGCCGAGCAATCTCTGAACGGATAAACTGCGGCCCCTTACATTCATAGTACATACGCTGCAACCATCTTTGTCATGAAATCGCCCGGCCAGGCTCCTTGCAGGCCGGCTGCATACATTATCTGTAAAACATGACCTGCAGACGCGGAGCGGACTAACTGTTGGACCGAGCTGCGCTGCTAACTCTGCGCAAAGGTGGCGGCTACCAGGAGTGGGAAAACCAACGTTGCGTCAGCAAAGACCTTGAGAAAAGGGATATCAGTACTGAGGTTAGGGTGATTTCGAAGGCGTTACTTTAACCGATTCCGCGTTTGCACGGATTTTACCCCACGAGACGGCTTCGTCTGGCCGAGCACCGGAATCAGATCCGTCAAACTCTTGTCCCGTGTTCTGCACTTGGCAATCAGCAAGCGCCAAGAACAACAATAGTAGATTCTGACGATGAATACTGAGTAGTCGGCCCCGTTCCTCTGCGAAGGAGTCAACGGATACCACTCAATTTACGGAGACCTCTCACAATCAACATAGCGTTTGCGATTTGATGCTTACAGACCCCACCACCGAGGATGATCATTCCCGCTTTTTTCGATTTACGGGACAGCTCGTTTAAAGCGCGGATATCGCCCACGATGTCGACAACCAATCCCGGAGACCGAAAGGAATGAAAATAAATCATGTCTCCTATTGAACCGTCGGTAAGGGCTGGGCAGAAAACCGGGATGTCGTTCTGGAGTGAGTGGTGCGGATCAGCCTGAGATGGAGAGGGCCAGGTCATGTGTCTAGACGCATTGCATTTACTTTATAGGCCCAATAATACACAGATTCTTCGTTGTTGATCTCCTTTCCTAAGCGGCGAATGAAAGTGCTTGGTGTCCATACTTGCGCGGAAGCTTTCTGCTCCGCTAACATGACGTCAAGAATGGGGATAAGCCAGTCCTCGAATTTGCAGTAGTTGTCGTTTGGTAAGACGAGATTCCCAACACGGTTTAACCCTCTCTTTCGGAGGTCTGCGCCATCCAAATCGAAATCAGCGAGGTAGGTCTCTCCGAGGCACTTGATGAAATCCTCTTCGATCCCTCCGGCGGTTGTCACGATCGCCGAGACGTGTTGATGCTTCACGAGATAGAGTATGATCTCGCGCAAGCCGGAAGAGATGAGGTTCGAAGTATAGCCAAGAAAGATGTCACAGCGCGTTCGGGCTCTTACTTGGGGGTCAGTGTATTCTTCCGATTCGTCTGGCAAGACGGGCTCGTCCGAGAGACGCCATTTTCGCTGATATTCGTAAGCTAGAGGTCGAATGGGCACTGGAGGGACATGCACCATGCGATTAACGATCTCAATCGCCCTTCCTAAGCTAGTTGCCTGAAATCCGATCCTCTCGTAGCTTCGGAGAAGATCCTGCAGTGACAAGGGCTTGCAAAGATCCGGTCCTTGCACAGAGACTGCAGTTTCCGAGATGGGTTCTGATCGTCTAAGCACTGCGGCCGCTGCGCCTGGTGGTACTTGAGAGACCATGTGGTAGTGTACCTTGTCGGCAAGTTCCGTCGTCGCGACTGATATACTTGGTAGCAACCATAGACTACCACTGACCTGGGATCCCTATGCACCAACAAGGACTCTCCGTCGGCATACATCCTGTTGAAAACACGGGAGCGCGAAGGGACGAGGTCGCGCCGGTCGTGCAGGCTCTTCAAGCTCCCGTTGTCGGACCGCAGTCTCAGCATACTCCTCAGCTAGAGAATCCTGGTTATACCGATCTTCCGGAAGACGGACAGCGTACTCCGGAGCCAGCTGGTAGTCCACAGATTGGTTTGACGGATGTGCAAGCTGTCGAAAACGAAGCCGACTCCATCGCCACGCCAGCTCCAGCCCCCGAAGCCTCGTCTCCCATCTCACAATCCCCAGTCTCAGCTGAAGCGTCGCACCGTACAAGCCGCGCTTCTGTATCCGCTATCCCTGCCCAAGCTGTGGAGTCTAACGGCCGCGGCGAGCCATGGCCCCAAACACCATCTAGTGCTGGCCATCCCCACTCAGCCCATAGGCGTTCCTTGACAATGTCCACAGGACACACTGTTTCTGTTGTTCTTATATCGTCTGCATTGGAGGTGATATTGTCTTCGAAGGAGGCAAAGCGCTCCCTCTCACTGCGGGATAGTGCGCAGAAGGCCCTGGAAATGGTCAGAGCAGGGAAAGGTGGTGACAGACCTCGGGAAATCTTCGAGCCTCTTCGTCTTGCCTGCGAGACTAGAAGCGAAAAGCTCATGATTGCGAGCTTGGACTGCATATCCAAGTTGATCTCATATTCCTTCTTTGCTGAGGAGAGTTCTGCTCCCTTACTCCCTTCCCCTCCCCCTTCCCCCACATTGCACGGTCAACGGTCCACATCTGGCTCCCAATCGAGTGTTCCACAGCCATCGCTCGTTGACCTCGTGGTCCACACTATAACTGCCTGCCATACCGAAGCCACACCAGAAACAGTCTCCCTACAGGTCGTCAAAGCCCTTCTCTCTCTGGTTTTGTCTCCAACAATCTATGTTCATCATTCTTCGCTGCTGAAGGTTGTACGCACTGTGTACAACATATTCCTTCTAAGCACGGACCCAGTGAATCAGATGGTCGCTCAAGGTGGGCTGACCCAAATGGTACACCATGTCTTTATACGGTGTAGATCTGGAGATCACGCAGAGTCAGATGAAGGGGTGATACCTCGGTCTTCTGCTACCTCTGAGATACCACCATCACCGGGTCATCATCATGTCACCTTGGATACAGCTCGGCGTTCGTCGTTAGTTCCAGCACCACTCGTACCTGAGTCGACACATATTGGAAGCATCGAGGCCGAAAGCGCACATTCTGCTTCCCCCGAGGAAGGCTCTCCGGATGTCCCAGAAAAACCTATGATACCCCATTCGTCGCTGGATGGTCAAGAACATGGCGAAGGGTGCGTAGCGCTCACGGAAACATTTCCGGAATAAGCTGGTAACCAGTCTTGGCGACAGGTCCTTGGATACTGGCGTGCATGTGCACGGAGAGCTCTCCACCCAGGACATGTTTATCAAGGATGCGTTTTTAGTTTTCCGAGCTCTGTGCAAGTTGACGATGAAGCCTTTGAATACTGAGAGGTCCGTATGTACTGAATTCAATCTCCCACTAATCTTATGTCGATTTCAGCGAACGTGACTTGAAGTCGCACGCAATGCGGTCGAAGCTCCTTGCCCTTCACCTAGTGTTAACGGTTTTAAATTCGCACATGAGTCTTCTCGTTGATCCCTTGGCACTCATCTACTCGAGTTCTTCGCACGAAACGACGACATTCATACAAGCAATCAATCAGTATCTCTGCCTGACCTTGAGTAGAAATGCTGTCAGCCCGGTACCACAGGTGTTTGATGTGAGCGTGGAGATTTTCTGGCGTGTGATATCTGGTATGCGAACCAAGCTCAAGGTATGCATTCACGTGGACCATCATTCCATTTGGTTAATATTTCGTGCGACAACCAGAAAGAGATCGAGGTTCTTTTGCATGAGATCTTTATCCCAATTCTAGAAATGCGAACGTCGACTCTCAAGCAGAAGGCCGTCATTCTTGCAATGTTGTCCAAACTCTGCCAGGATCCACAAGCGTTGGTAGAGTTGTACCTCAACTACGACTGTGACAGCGAAGCTGCGGATAACATCTACGAGCAGTAAGTTAATTTTGCGACTTACCTGTCTCCGACTGAGCAACTCGTTCAGTTTGATGAATATCATTTCCAAAGTGGCTACCTTGCCATATAACACATCGCAGTCCAGGAATATCGAACCCGCTAGTCCAGCAGCCACTCCACAAACCAGGCCACATAGTTCGTCATCATACTCTTTTGGAGTGATATCCGTCTCGGGCACTATCGATACGACCACCATCGGTCTTTCGGAAGGTCAATTGCGGAGGCAGGGAATCGAATGTCTTGTCTCTGTACTTAGGTCGTTAGTGACCTGGGGTACTGCTTCAGGGAAAACGCCAACAGATCACGGTGGCGATTCCGGAGCCCGCAGTCAGACAGGAGAAGAAGCGAATCACGACTCGATGACTCCGGATGCATCACTGGACAGATTAGCAACCTCCACCGGAAGTGTCGAGACTCTCCGCCAACCGACACCCGACGTTGTGGACGACCCAACCAGGTTTGAGAACGCAAAGCAGAAGAAAACAACCTTGCTTGAGGGTATTAAGAGATTCAATTTCAAGTCGAAGCGTGTATGTTGTTGGCCTTGGTTGGAAGGGCACAGCTAATATCTTGTTGCACAGGGCATCCAATTCCTCCTGGAAACTGGTTTCATTCCCAGCTCATCACCAGAAGATATTGCGCATTTCCTTCTCATTACCAATGGTTTAAGTAAGACCATGATAGGGGAGTATTTGGGCGAGGGGTACGTGACAACTGTACTCTTATCTTGTGATTCACTAATTATTGGATTGTAGCGACGATGTCAACGTAGCTATTATGCATGCATTCGTTGATCGCCTTGACTTCCGTAATTCGGAGTTTATTGATTCCCTGCGACTTTTTTTGCAAGCGTTCCGTCTGCCTGGAGAGGCTCAAAAAATAGACCGCTTCATGCTCAAATTCGCTGAAAGGTACATTGCGGGAAACTCACAAACACCCTTTAAGAATGCAGGTTGGTTTGTTCCAGACCCTTGCTGAGCCTCTCTGATGCCCAATAGATACTGCATACGTGCTTGCGTACTCTACGATATTGCTCAACACCGACGCTCACAACCCACAGATCAAGAACCGTATGACCAGGTCAGACTTCGTCCGAAACAATCGCGGAATCAACGACGGCGAGGACCTTCCCGAGGAGTTTTTGTCCCGTATTTTCGATGAGATTCAACACAACGAGATTCGAATGAAGGACGAGGTAGATGCCGCTGTCAATCTCCCGACCGCAGGACCCGGCCTTGCCAACGTCCTTGCGAGCGTCGGCAGGGACCTTCAAAAGGAAACGTACATACTCCAGTCCAGTAGCATAGCCAACAGGACAGAGGTCTGGAAGGTTCATTGACCCCGCCTTAACTTTCCGTTTACACATTATTCCTAGGCTCTCTTCAGGACACTAGTGCACTCTCAACGCCGGTCCCGTGCGGGCGAACAGTTCTTCAGTGCCTCCCACTTTGTCCATGTGCGACCAATGTTCGAGGTCGCCTGGATACCCTTCCTCGCAGGGCTATCAGGACCCCTCCAAAATACAGATGATTCAGAAGTTGTTGATCTGTGTCTCGACGGATTCAAGAATGCGATCCGTATTGTCTGTTTCTTTGACCTGGAATTGGAGCGCAACGCGTTTGTGACAACCCTTGCGAAATTCACTTTCCTCAGTAACCTGGGAGAGATGAAAACGAAAAACATGGAGGCCATCAAGGCCCTTTTGGATGTTGCGGTGAGCGAGGGAAACAACCTGAAAGGTTCCTGGCGCGAGGTTTTATCGTGTGTTAGCCAACTGGAACACATGCAACTGATAAGCAGCGGTGTTGAAGTTCCCGACGCAGGGAAAAAAAGGTCAGATATTCCAAATGGATGGCATACTAGCGCTGAGCCTTGTCTTTAGTCGCCTGAAGAAACTGCCAAACGAAGACCTTGCAAACGAGAGTCGATCGACACATATTACCGTGGCGGCTGATATGGTCTTCTCTCTGAGCCATCATCTTTCGGGAGTAAGTCCTTCATCCTTGAATGCTCCAAGTATTGAATCATCGTAGACTGCAATTGTCGATTTTGTCCGAGCACTTTGCGACGTTTCTTGGGAAGAAATCCAATCCTCAGGCCTCTCACAACATCCGCGCCTCTTCAGCCTTCAAAAGTTGGTTGAAATATCCTACTACAACATGGGCCGCATCCGACTCGAGTGGTCTAATATCTGGGACATTTTAGGAGAACACTTCAACCAGGTATGTTGCACTGCAACTGTTGCTACTTGCCATTCATTTAAGTCGGCAGGTTTGCTGTCACAGCAATCCTTACGTTGGATTTTTTGCCTTGGATTCTCTACGGCAACTATCTATGCGTTTCCTCGAGAAAGAAGAGTTGCCACATTTCAAGTTTCAAAAAGACTTTCTTAAGCCATTCGAACACACCATGATACATAATGCCAACCCAGATATTCGAGATATGGTGAGTCTCCTCTCCTATCCCCTAATGGCTTGATTCTACTCCTATCCGACTGTTGGCAGGTCTTGCAATGCCTCCAACAAATGATACAAGCACGAGTTGAGAACATGAGGTCGGGGTGGCGAACTATGTTTGGTGTTTTTTCTGCTGCCTCTAAAGTGCTAACAGGTATGGATCTTCTGGATTGTGTGGATGAGAGTGGAACTGATCTCTCCCCAGAACGGATTGCCAACTCTGCGTTCGAAATCGTAACCCGGCTGAACAAAGATCATTTTTCCGCAATCGTCCGCCATGGCTCATTTGCAGACTTGACTGTCTGCATCACAGAATTCTGTAAAGTGAGCAAGTATCAGAAACTCAGCCTGCTCGGTATTGCGATGCTGCGTGGAGTCATCCCGATCATGCTCGACACGCCAGAGTGCGCTCTCGGCCCCGAAGGTCAATCACCTAACGAAGATGGAATGTTTCGGTTTTGGTATCCGGTATTATTCGGTTTCTACGACATTATAATGAACGGTGAAGATTTGGAAGTACGGCGGCTGTGAGACATCTGTCTGAAGTCTTTTCTCGTTGCATTTAACCCTCGCTTCCTAGGGCATTGGATTCGCTCTTTACGACGTTGAAGACTCGTGGTAGTTCTTTCCCTATTGAGTTTTGGGAAAACATCTGCCAAGAGCTCCTCTTCCCTATATTTGCTATTCTCAAATCGAGCCAAGACTTGTCACGGTTTGGCACACAAGAGGATCTGAGCGTTTGGCTATCGACAACCATGATTCAGGCACTCCGCGATCTTGTTGACCTTTTTACATTCTACTACGCAATTCTGGAGCGTTTTCTTGACAGACTGCTGGACCTGCTATGTGTCTGCATTTGCCAAGGTTGGTCCCCGACTCCCTCAAGCATCCGTATGCTAATAACAGTATATCAGAAAATGATACGCTTGCACGCATCGGAACATCTTGCCTACAACAATTCTTAGAGAGCAACGCAAAAAAGCTAAGTAATGCGCGCTGGGAGCAAGTAGCGTCTGCTTTTGTTAGACTGTTTCGGACGACTACACCTCATCAGTTGTTCGATGAGACTTTACGAATAGAGATTGACGACAGCACTGTTGATTTTGATACATCCGGTAAGCAACATCGTCGTTACTTGACGTATCTTGATGAACTGAGAAATATAGATTAGATTCTGCTGGACAGGCAATTTTACCTGCCCCTTTGCCTCCCCCTCCCAGCGAATCCTCGCCAACTGAGGCAAAGCCATTACTCGGTGATCGCCGTCGGGTTTTCAAGCAAATCATTGTGAAATGTGTTCTTCAACTGTTTTTGATTGAAACCACCAATGACTTGCTCCGCAACGACGCCGTTTATTATGCAATGCCTCCGGATCAACTACTCAGATTGATGGGTGTACTAGATCACAGCTATCAGTTTGCGCGCATGTTCAACGACGACAAGGAACTTCGCATTGGGCTATGGAAGGGTGGTGAGTCCGCTTTGAACCTGGCATGTGTCCGGCCCTAGCTAAGGCCAGCCGAGGCTTTATGAAGCACTTGCCGAATCTCCTGAAACAAGAATCCGGCAGTGCCGCAACACTGGTGCATGTGTTGCTTAGAATGTATTTCGACAAGCGGGAGGAGCATCAGTCGTTGAGGTCCCAAATAGCCGAACGATTCCTGCCGTAAGTCCTGCCGTCGTGTTTGGAAGTACCTCCGAGCCAACAAAAACCAATCTAGGCTTGGCTTGAGCGTCCTGTCGGACTATCCAAAATTGCGATCTGATACGCAAGCCAAGAGCATTGCTGCATGGACACCCGTTGTAACCGAGATTCTCGATGGCTTTTGTCGTTTCGATGATAAAACAGTGGGTCGCTGAACCATTTCCGGTCTGCGTGACGTTGACCGAATGGCTAGTTTGTCAAATACTCGCCTGTCATCTACCCTTTGAGTACAGGTCTACTCGCACGCGATATTGCCCCGGAAATAAGGCTAGGACTAAAGGGGTATTTTGAACGTGTTGGGTACACTCATAAAATCATGGAACCGTGTTAGGGCCACACTGTCATTCGCAACTACCATCATTGTTGTAGTTCCGCTTTGTTTTTTTCCGCATTTCATTCAATTATCAGCCAAGTAAAATGGGTGCACGACAATGAAATAGAGACCGAGACTAAGTGCGAGTGCTAATATCCTGTATATCCATTCTGAAACCCGGTGGTTGATTGGATACCCCAACCAGTGGGTTGTGGAGCCCATCCTGTCGGTTGAGCTGGCGCAGATAGTCAAGAAATCGATAAAAGAAACAAGAAAGGATTACTCACGATTGACTCGAAGAGTATCGTATTTATCTGTCAGGAACCATAGGGATAGTCCAAAGGGCACAACGTAGGTCAAACTCACCTGCCTGCTGGGGAGCTGCATGTTCATTGCCCATTGCGAATGTTCCAGATTTCATCTGTGCAAAGATATTTGCAGGAGATGTATTCGAACCTGAGGCATTGTTCGACGGTGCAGGGGATGGTGTGGACACAATATTGTTAAATGGAGATTGTCCAAATGACGGGAAACCAGTTGGGTCTGCCGATGCGCAATTAACAAACAAATGGGAAAATCCCAACTATACCCACTAGTCTGCACTGGTGCCACTCCCGTATGGGAAAAGGATGTTGCTGGTGTGAAACCACCAAATGGTCCACCACCGACGCCGGTGGGTTGAGTCAAAATAGAACCAGATGAAGGGAATCCAGTAGGTTGGGAATTAATTATCTGGGGGTTACCGGGGAATCCGGTAACTTGGGGCTGTAAAAAGGATTGTTGTGCAAGTTGAGGTTGGGGTTGGAAAGGTGATATATTCGAGGGACGCGTCGAAACAAAGCCATTGAACCCAGTTTGGGTGGGTATCAAAGGTTGTAATAGCCCCTGATTAGCAGGTACCGGTGCATAGGGTCCCCGTGGGCCATCCTGTTGGGAAAGAGAGAGCACCCCAGACTGTTGATTCTGAAGATGCTGGCTAATAGATGGAGGCTCATTGTTGTAGCCTGGTGGCGAGACAGCTGGTGGAGAAGCGACAGCAGGTGTGGATGTAGAAGGAGGGGTTGGAGAAAGAGGCACAACCCGGTTCGTCCTGAGTTGGCCAAGACGTGCCAGCTGATCAAATACATCAGCTTCCGTAGTCTTCGCGAGCGAACTGGAGCCAGCACTCGAAACTTCTTGGGGTGGGACCAGGGGGGCGACAGGAGGTACCGCGGCTGATTGGGAAGATGGAGGCACCGATGTCGCCCTCGGTGGAGGCATACTAGCCGGCGGGGTGGGATCTGGAGCCGGAGGCTTCGAACCTGGCCTGTTCGTCCACGCGTCATCGTCGAAGCCGGAGACCGTCGCCATTGCGGAACTGGACCGCTGTGGAGGCTGCACAGGAGATGCCATAGCCGGACTACTCGTACGAACGAGCGGAGAACCAGAACGTTTGATTTGTTCAGATGCAGATCCGATGGCGCCCAAATCGACAGCAGGTGGAGGCACACTCTTGCTTGACTGAGGTCTACCTCGACGTTGCGTATTATTCTTCAACACGCCACCTGGTCCAGCGAAGAGATTCGGGGCTGGGCTAACGGGCTTCTTTGCATTTTCTTCCTCCTGCAGTCGCATCGCAAGATCTTCATCACTAGCCAGGTGATCCGCAGGCGCAGCTTGAGGCTTAACATACTTCTGTTGAATGACCTTGTTTACACGAATAATATCCCCCTCCCGAAGGCCAAGCGAACGCATAGTAGATTCTGTGATATCTGGGAGCAGGCTCTGGTCGATTTTATCCCTCTCGAACGAGTGTGCGTAACGTGTGCAGTCGTCAATGTCACAACCAGCGGACAGAAAGAACTCGAACCAGTCAATTTGAGGACCCTTCTTCTGTGGCTCGCGCTTCGTAGCCTCGATCGGACGCTTGAGCGCCAAGGGTTGGTCGTCGTCGTCGTTAGAAGCTCGCGAACGAACAGCGCCCGAAGAGCTAGATGACCTCTTTCTCGTCAAACCCTCGACGTACTGCATGTCCTCAACGGACATCTTTTCCGACGGAACCTCAATGACAACACCATTGGCTTTGTGTAATCTGAGCTTTCCGTTAGCGTATCCAAGAAGCGCGGCTTCAACACGGAACTGTCCACTTCGGTCATGCCAGACTCTTGTAGTGTCCGGAGGAGGCGCATCTGCTAAGGTGAATTAGGTATGCTCAACATACCAGGATGAAAACGTACTCTTATGCTCACTGGGCGTGCGCGTAGATGTAGAGTCCCGCGATGGATTGCTCGCCGAAGACCGCGAACGACTAGAGACTAGAGTCAGCAGTGACCTGAGACGAGATAGATCAATCATACGAGGATGAACCCTGCTCGGTCTCGGCCTTTCTGTGTGGACGCTTAGTTGCTTCCGTCCGCTGCTTCCTCGCGGCCTCAATAGCAGCAACCTGTTCCTTCTCTTGACGCTTCTTTTGTACCTCTGCTGCAGCCTTAGCGCGTTCCTGCTCAGCCTTCTTCCGCTCTCTATCAGCAAACTCTCGGGCTTCACGGTCCCTCTTCTCGGCCTCCTCACGTTCTCGCTCCTTCTGCGCCCGACCATCAATATTTTCAAGCTTGGCGGGAATCGAGGAATCTAAGGGCTACAAAACTGTCAGACTGAACCATCATTGAACGATACGGATGATACTTGCCTCGAGATAGGATGCCGGAACGACCCCTTCACCACCTCGCGCATTTCTACACTTCCACCACTCCTCCCCTTCCTTCTCGATGATGTACAATTGTTCCCCCTCCTGGATTGAGAGCTCGTCGGGACCAGAGCCCTCGAAATCGTATAATGCAGTTGCAAGCTCGCCTTCCTGTCCGTCGCCAGTGGAACCAACGCCCTCTTCCTCACTTTCACCCTCCTCGGAGGGCTCCCTAGGTGGTATTATCTCGGGCGACTCCTCCGCAAACCGCACGGATACCCCGTTTTTCTTCGATGGGCTGCCACTCTCAACATAACGTGGTGGTGGGGTGAGTGCTGGTCGATGAGCCTGCAATTCCGGAGTAGTCACCTCCGACACAGCCTTGGCGTTGGAAATAGCCAGCTTTCGCGAATCATCCAGCTTGGTCAGAATCGTTTCCGCTATCTCCTCCTTGCCAACGTTGAAGTGCAACTTCATTGGATCACGACCACCCATATCGATGAGAATGTGCTTGTGTCTTTCGATTGTGAAATCTTCGACATCGGCAGTGTCCCACTTTTGCACAGGCGTCTAGGAAAGATGTAGGCAAATAGCCACTGTGCTGCAAGAATCATACCTTGTCTGATTCACTCGCGAAGAAAAGTGACCCATTCCCAATCCCGAGAGTACCCTTTTTCTTCTTCCCTTTCTTGTCTACTTCAGAGACGACCCAGGTCCTGATGTTGTCAGCTTGTACTTTGACAGGGGTCTGTGCAACACGATCTGCCGGGTCCACGTATACACTAGCAGGGCGCGCAGGGGGCCTTGGCTGTAACACCAGCTGAGGTACGACCATCGTTCAGAAAAAAAGGGCGAACTAACCGACGGAGGAACAAGCTGAGGACGAGGAGGCGATGCTGGCTCTGGCTCTGGCTCCGGTTCTGGTTCTGGTGTTTCATCCCCGCTAGCCTGTAGCAGCGATGAATGAGGGCGTCCAGAGACAAGGTAAAAGCACACCTTCTCAATATAGTTTCCGGGTACAAAGCCAGCTTTGCCGCCTTCTTTCTGGCTTTGGACAAGAATCCACTCATCCTCGCGATCGAAGACCATGAGAATCTCATCCTCGCTGATGGAAAGCTCCCCCGGAGCCGCTGCACCGTAATCATATAGTGCCTTTACGAAAGAAGTGTGTTCCGCCTACGCAGCCCCACATAAATGCTACGCTGTGTAGGACATGGAAATACTCACCTGTTCCACATATGCAGCAGGAACTAGCCCCGAAGGGCTGTCCTCGCCTTGCGAATCACCTTTAATCTTCACCTTCCACCAACTGAATCGACACGGAAGTTAATTGTAGCGAGGAAGAAAGCAAGAGTGAACTCAACTCGTCGTCGGTCTTCTCAAGGAGAAAGACGATCTGGTTCTCCTTGATTGCAATCTCATCTTCGGATTGTGGTTCATAGTCGTAAGAAACCTTGAGGACCGCGAGATATTCCTCGCTCGACTGAGCCATCGACGCACAAGAGTGCTAGCCTGAGCTTGCCAGTGATGTGAGATCGCGGTGAGCGACAGGATATGTATGATTGGAATACTAATCGACAATGTGACTCTGATGGTTGTCAAGCTGCTCGGCGTGTTTCAAGCCAAGCGTGTTTCACGTGTCCCTAGGTGGACGTCACACGTGACCTCCCTCGGCTACACACTAGAGTAGCGGCGCATGGAGGCACCAACCCCCGACTCCCCAGCAATCTGTTCATTAGCTCCCCCCTTGCAAGGTTGCAAACTCAGAGATCAGTGCCTATGAATGGTGTCACACCGTGGACTGAACGTAGTGAAATGCGCAGGTACTGGTACCGCGAGAACTCGCCTTGCCCTTCAAAGATCTCGCTCCGTCTTGAGCTCCTTCCCCGTAGTCGCCCCTGGGCCCTGTCTTGCTGTCCCCCGCCTCGCATCTCGCCCAGCGTGCTCACGAGCACACCATGCTGGCAGGCGCACTTCTGTTAGCGGGCCCGTGCTTGTGCGCATGTAGCGCCCTCACTCGCCCCCATCCCATCCGGACCACCTCGTCCAGCGCTCCCTTCCATTCCCTCGCCCAGTCTGCTCGTCAGGACGGTCCGCCTGCCCTCAACCGCCCACCTGTTGTCGCCATCGCCTCGTTACACCCCCACCACGCCTCGCCCAACGCGCTCGCGAGCACGACCTGTCAGCAGATGATCCATCTGCTGGCGAGCCCGTGGTCGTGCGCGCGCACCGTGGCCTCACCCATATCTCCGTATCCTCGCTGTGTCGCGCCATCCTCGGCCCATCTCCTCCCACCTCGTCTTACCCTTAGTATGCCGTCCTGTCCAGCGTGCTCAATGCTCATGTGCGCACGCCCTCACGCCCCTCCTCGTCTCGCTGTTGCCGTCGACGCGTCGTGTGCTCAATCCATCTCACACTCCCCCGTCTTGACCAGCACGCGACTCGCGGGTTTACCCTCAACCCGTCGTCTCGCTGTCCCTGTCGCTCAGAGTTGCCGCATCGCGCCGTTCCTGCCGCAGCACGACCAGCGCGCTTACGAACACGGGCCACCAGCAGACACTGTCTGGTGGCGGGTTTGTATTCGTGTCCTCACTCGCTACCTCGTCTCGGTACGCCCTCACACGCCCTCGCCCGTCTCCCTGCCGCGGCCGAGTCACACCCTCGCCCCCTCTTACCCTGCCCCTTCTCGCCCAGGTGCAAGTGTGCACATGCCCCCACCTGCCGTCACCCTGTCCCGTTGTCGCTGTTCCCTTGCTGCATCGCTCCCTGGCCCTGTCTCGCTCTCATCCCCACTGGCAGCTTGCCATCGCTGTTGCAGTGCGCAGCGTGCTTACGAACACGGGCCATCAGTAGACACCGTATGCTGGCGGGCCCGTACTCGTGCGCACGCAGACTCTGCTGCCTGCCAGCGGGTCATACCCCCACCCTTGGCTTGCCGTCGCTGTCGCCATGCCGGGCCCTCACTAACCCGCAGGTATACCCGTCGCAACAACAGAACTAACGAACTCGAAATTGCAGTGGATACAATACAGATGGTGATTCTTAGGGCTTCTACCAGCCATTCATCTGTTCTGAAGGATAGTACATGGCATTATAATAGACGGGGTAGTTAGGGATGTTATGAGGGTAGGTTGGTGGAAGGTGAACCTCATCGATAAGACAAGGTATACGACACGGCAACTCGTCTGCCGTAAAACCCGCGCAGCTTCTCAGCATGCATGGAAAAGAAAAGAAAAAGACTTATATTTGAGGGTTTGAAGGCTAACTCGTTGCTGCAAGGGGCGACGAAACAAATAAACAAAACCAATAGAGACTTAGAGTAGACAAAAAAGGAAAAAGGATCGCTCAGTCCCGCTTGCAACGTTTCTAGCCGACGAAACCCTCCGTCGGGGACTACGTATGCCAACATGCAAGTTCTATGGTGGCGACTGCCATCTCGATTCTCCCCGTGGAGTGCCACAAGCAGAGCATGCGAGATGGTTCGGTTCGTTGTTCCTGATGACCGGGAAAGTCCACCCCCCGTGCCAAGAAAAAGAAATGTGCGCTTACAGTGTGCAGACTATACAAGCCCACGGATCCTCCTGGCGTCCGGCTTTTATTGTTTCTGTGGTGGCGGGAGTTTCGTGGGGGAGTATGAGTTTGGACTGCAATGTTTTCCGTTTCTTCTTCGGTCGTATAGACAGTGTGTCACTCTGGGAGGTTCTGACCTGACCGTCACTAGGCCCATCGGGAGAATCAAGTATACCCGGTCCGGTAGAAGTGCCGCGAGGACAAGTATCTTCTTGCTCTCTGGGAGAGTCCCCGTCCGGTAACAGGAAATCGTGCGCTAAATCAAGTGTCGTGGCTCTGAGTGCGTCTAGATCTCTCTCCTCGATGACTTCCAGCAATGTGCGACGACGATCGTTGTCCGTCTCAGGGTCTCGTCTCTCGTCGTCCGAATCCGACTCATACTCGACGGCTGGTGGCGTAGAAAGACTTGAGGTTGCTCTGCCGCGAAGAGCTTGGACTCGTTGTTCAGCGGCCAGTGCGCGCTCCTCCCTCGCCCGCTTGCTGCACAGTATCATGTTTACCAAACAGATCTCAAAGAGCATCCATACTAACCTTGCAGCTTTCCTGCGGAATCCGACGCCGTGCAATTTATTCTCCCCTTCCAAGTCCCCATTCAAAGCTTTCCCTATGGTGTTGAATGCACTTGAGTTCACCCGTGATCCCGCTTTCCGCCTTTTCGCTGCCTGTGGACCCTGGTGTTTGCGGGACCGGCAGGGGACGGGCCGCGCTCTTGAGTGGGCACCACCACACTAATGTATTCAGTCTAAGTGATGGGTGTTTGTTTGGAAATTGAAACACACCATATACTCAGGGAGCTCGCCCATCTCGGCACCCTGCCCCGCAATCTTGACGGAATCGACCAGCCTATTGCCAGATGACCAGTAGCCTAAGACACATCGAAGTGTCAGGGTTTTGTGGAGGGGAGATAGAACAAGGTATCGTACCATCCCCGTAGTACCCCCTGTTTTGAAGAGCACGCACCTCTTGCTGGAGCTGACGCCAGAGGGCCTGGAACGCCGACCCGTGGTCCATGTGCTATGAGGGTGATCCCTGGTATGATTTTTTCCGTACGATAACTAAAGAATAGTTGTTTGCCAACCTTGATGTGGGCCAACTGGGAGCAAGAGATCAGTATACGTACTCGGCTGTTCGCTATAAAATACCTCGTGGCAAAGTGTACTCATCAACCAGTGGGCGGAGAGCAGTGATCCTGTAGATGACCGTAGGACAAGTTCTGGAAAAGTCACAGAATTGATTCACCAGCAGTTATGCCTGAAGAGGAGGATGTAAAATCACCTATAGTCTCGCCATGGTTCCAGTTCCGGCCTGCGAAGACTCTGTTGTACTCGTACTAGAGCCCGGGTCAGAATCCGCCTGACCAATGGTCGTCATTTTGAAGCCGGTGGATCGCACCTCTTCAAGACTGTTGACAACAAAACCGTGTTCTTTCATGATTGGTTTCACCTGAGCAGCGAGCGCGCGAAGAAGCTGGCGAGCGGCCTCCTCGACTGGGGGATCATGCATTGGCAGTACGGACGTGAAGTTCACATAAGGGTTCGGATTCGGCTCGCGTTCGTTGACGCGGAGGTGGACCATTTGAGAATTGTCGCCGTTGCGGAGTCGTAGGGGATCAGATCCAAGAAAGGGCAACAAATTGTTCGAATATAGTAAATACAAACAGTGCGGGCTTGAGGGTCAACTTATCGCAATGCTTGCGCCTATCCCACCAGCGATCCCACTACGTGCAGTGCCAGGAGCTAAAGCACTTGCCAACAAGTCCCGACAGTTTCTCAAACGTTCCCGCCTCACCACAAACCACGAGCTCTCGGAATTTGGTACTGCAAGAGGGACGCCAACGGACCCTTTCGTCTGAGCCTCTTGGACCGCTTTTACCAACGAGTCGACCTCGGCCTCCGAGTCAAGATCGTCCAGGTTCTCTGCTACTTCGTCACCATCCAACCGACTCGCCGCGGTAGGCGCCTGGGTCTTCTTCGGTGCTTTCTTTGTTGCTGCCTTGTTAGGATCTATGCCCGATGCAATTGCAGCCTCCATCGCGAGTCTTTTCTTCTCTGCCTTTTCCTTTTCTCTCTTCTCCTTCTTCTCCGCCTTGGTCTCCTTCTTGACAGGCTCAACCCAGTTGGGGTTATTAGCTCGATTCCACTCGAGAAGCAGTACATCGTAGTCTTTTGAGCGTCCCTGGACCGCCCGCTTCGCGCCCATCGAGTGTGCCTTGCAAGTGAGCGAACGCGAGCACGGGAGGCCCTTGTCATTGGTGACACCGCACTGCTTGTCATAGTCCGGTGGGCCCTTGGTCCGTCCCTTTGTCGTCTTTGGCTTCTTCTTGGTGGGTTCGGAGGGGTCGTCCCCTTCTTCACCATCCGCACCCCGTTTCTTGCCCTTTTTCAGCTCCACTGACGGGAAGAACGCACCCAAGGGGATCGGGTCAGCCGACGAGAGCGCGTGGAAAGGAGGGCTAGTTGGCACCTTCACCATCCGCTGATTTACCCTTGACCCACTTCTTACCCGATCGTATGTCGCTACAATTTGCTGGGTGGATTATGGCATAAGCACAAGAAGCGGGCGTGGACGCGGACGCAAGCTCACTCGCATGGTCGAAAATGGCGCTCCGTAGTACCGGTTTGCTGCAGTCGTTGCAGCGCACGACGCCAAGATCTGATCTTAGTGGCTCAACGCCAAAGACCCTCATGTCGCGTGCGGAAAGCCATGAGGTAGGCGGGGAGGGCAGCTCTGCCACCTGCGCATCTGTTGGAGGCGGTGTGCCATGGCGCGGGGGAACCAACGAGTCCCAGGAGAAAGGCAAGGGAGTGTGACTGGCTCGTTTGAGCCTCAACACCATGGTCGTCTGGACAGAGCCACGTGTTTACGTAATCCCACACAGCGGCCGAATGGGCACATGGACACTGGATGTACTCTACGACTGTGTACTGGCGGGCGTGGCATCAAGACCTCGGAACCCAAAGGTCGTAGAGTTGTTTGTCCGCCGCATCAAAGCATGTGAGGAGCGCAGGGTCTGACCGTATCGTTGTCTTGCGGGTGGGGAGAAACCCAGCCGATGCGTGGGCGCGGACGGCGAGGTCGTCTGTCTGGTGAAAGCTGGTGCTGACGGCGGACTCTGATATCGTTGTCGAGGAGGGAGAGGCGGCGAGGTCCTTTGAATTGGAGAGATCCTTGTCATCGAACGGACAGAAGATCTGCTGGGCTTACCTGGCTCAAGCCGGAGGGGCGATTCCGCAGGCGAGGCGTGGAGGGCGACGGAATGTTCTCTGCACGGTCCAGGGTCAGAACGAGAGCGCGGGGGTGAGGACACTCGCACCGTTCGACATGGCAGGCAGAGAGTCACGCGTCTGTCACAACGCGCTAGCCGGTTCACTTTTCTACCCGGCCACGATGAACATCTTCAAGAGCTGTACGTCGCGATAAGCTGTCAGATGCGACGCCCACACTGACACCACCACAAAGTATTAGGCAAAGTCTGGCGTAAGCACACGATGATCCTCCTCCTCCTTACTCATATTCTGTCTTCAGAGGATCCCAACGCTGCCGAGGTCGTCAAAATCGAGTCGGGCCAGTTGTATCTTGTTAGGCCAGGAAACGTGCGATCTTCCAGGGAGTGCATGTATGCTTTCACGTCTCCGATCTCTCTCGCCCCAGTGACAGATGTGCTTCGCAGCTACAACGAAGCAATCGCCACCATAAGGCGGGTCCCTTCCCTCGAGCACAACTTCCAGCTCGTCATCACTCGCGTATACGAGGAAGGTGATCAAGAATTGCTAGAGGATGAAGACGAGAGTGCGTCGTGTTCTTTCTTCGTCTAACCCCCCTACTTACCGTGTTTCAGCCGATGAAGAAAAGGTCTTTCTCATTAGCGAAGAGCTCGAATTCAGGCCCGGTCCAGGAGAAACTCCACAAGAGGCTTCCTTTGTGTGGCGTGATCTGGACGGCGACGTTGACGAGCTTTACGAGTTTCTTATGACAGAGGAGACGAACGAGCCCACACGCGCATTCTTTGAAACCTGCATGTACCGCGCCATGTACGAGCGCAAGCACAGGACAAGTGGTGATAACGTCCGAGACTCGGAGCTCGACCAATTTATCTGGAAGCAAGTCGCATCATGCCCCGGAGCGCGGTATATTCACATTTCTATCTAGGCCCCCTGTGCCCAAGAACATCAGAGCAAAAGTCTCTAAGGATAAAACTGTCATGACTCAAAAGGGCACAGACAATCCTCCGGCGACGACAGAGAGCATAAAGCAACCTGCTGTCTCTTCGGCCGCTGGCAAAGCTGGACCGCCACCACGTAGCGTGGATCTACCAGAAATCGCTGACGCTCAAGCCTACTTTTTTTCCTGGGACTTGGACGCTGACGGATTTGTGTCTGCGTACGACGAGGTTCTTACCGCAAGAATCATTGAACGAACTTCCGGTGACTATAATTACTGGATCGCTGCAACGTGCGATGAAGGCGACCTGATAATGCACAAGATTGCCTCCGACATGAATCCTCGCTGGTCTCAACAAACCCATTCCCTCACTTGGAATTATAATCTCGGTGGAACATACGGAAGCTGGGCGTTTCAGTTCACCTCTCCGCAGGAGTATGAGAGTTTCAAGGTGGCTTTTACCAGGGCGGCATGGGAAACACTACATCGAGTACCTTGGACGAAGATCAAGGTGAGCTGACTGTGGGATCAGCTGATGGCACACCCTAACTCTCCGTTAGCCCGATGAACAGGCATATGTCATCAACTCCAACTCTGAGGACGTGGAGATGCATGACGTGGAAGACGAAGAGGGAGACGAGGAGGAGGTTTTGTCCGAGCTCGATCCTGATGAAGGTTCTTTCTTTCTTTATACTCTGAGGATAGTGTCACTGATGATCACAGAGCAAAGCGACGACGAGGAAGACGAGGAAGATGCATCGTCCGTTCCGAGATTGTCAGGAGAGCGCAACTCCATGTTAACGGTTGGATATAAAGGCGACCGCTCATACGTTGTGCGGGGAAACAATATTGGTGTATTTTCTCATACAGGGGACAATCAAGTAAAGTATTTTGCAACCATCAGCAAGGTTTCGACGACCAAGGGCAGAGAGTTTAGGCCACGAGAGGTAGCTTCGTTCCTGCGTATCGGGTAGGAGTGTATTGATCGGTGTTGCAGGTTATGCTGCATGATCAAGATACGAAGATGGTCTTGATGAACCCCTCCGACCCTCACTCGCTGTACAGCATGGACATTGAACGTGGAAAGGTCGTGGAGGAGTGGAAGATCCACGAGGATGTAGCGATCGACCACATGGCACCTGATAACAAGTTTGCTCAGACCACCAGAGAGCAGACCCTAGTTGGCGCCTCGCACAATGCACTTTTCCGCATCGATCCGCGTATTTCTGGAAGCAAGATGGTCGACAGCCAATACAAGCAATATGTCAGCAAGAACAAGTTTTCTGGTATTGTGACCACGGCCAACGGTAGACTGGCGGTAGCGAGTGAAAAGGGTGATATCAGACTCTTTGATTGCATCGGGAAGAACGCCAAAACGGCATTGCCACCTCTTGGGGATCCTATCATTGGGATCGATGTCACGGCCAGTGGGCGGTGGATAGTCGCGACGGCGAAGAGTTATTTGCTCCTTATTGACACCCTTATTGGGGAGGGCAGATATGCTGGGTCCCTCGGGTTTGATCGTGGTTTTCCTGCCGATGCGAAGCCGATGCCGCGACGGCTCACGTTGCGAGCGGAACACGTTGCATACATGAATCACGAGATCAGCTTCTCCCCCGCACGGTAGGCGGAGTTTCGAGTCCAAGTCGAGCGATGACACCCAAGTTTAACGTGTTCCTTCCAGATTCAACCAAGGAGAAGGACAGGAGGAGAACGCGATCGTTACGTCGACGGGGAAATATGTGATAGCCTGGGACTTTAAGAAGGTGAAGAAGGGACAACTGGACAAGTATGAGATCAAGAAGTACGAGGACAATGTGGTCCAGGACAACTTCAAGTTTGGGGACGACAAGGAGATCGTAAGTGAACGTGTCGCTTTGAGGGAGGTTTGCTTTCTCAGCAGACGGACCAGATTGTTGCACTGGAGAACAACGTGTTGGCGATCAACAAGAAGAATCTGAAAAGGCCGACCAGGACGTCACTCGCACCGATGAACTGTTTGGAGAGCAAGTCGGGGATTGTAAATAGTCCTTATTAGATACGTGACGAGTAGAGAGGACGACAGCAGGGTAAACGAGGGAGCCCCAGAGTAAATTATGTGGATAAATGAAGGAATAAATTTCACTGTTTCTCGGACTGCGACCCCAGCTGGGCAGTGCGATCTCGGGCGTCTACGTACCGCCACATGCCGAGGTGCCACATGACTCTGGCTCCCAGGAGACTGAGCCCGACAAGCACCGTCGTCCACAGCATCGGGGTCCACTGCACGATGGCCCACCTCTCGTCGCCCAGGGCCCAGAGGGTGACGAAGAGGTGGAGGACGTCGCCGATGAGGAGGGGGACGAATAATGCACGGAGAATCTTCTCCTGGAGAGCGGGCTGGGAAGCCAGGTGCTTCCTGGCGGCGGTGAGGATGAAGATGTTGAGGAGGCCCATGAGGGCGCAGACGTGGGCGAGCTGGATGATGGTGACGACGGAAGCCCTGGGGAGGGCTGCAGGCGGGAGGCTGCCCGGGGGCCAGGGCGCCTGGGCGTTGTGAGCCTGGGCGGGGGATCAGCGGGGGATCCGAGGGGGGCAGCGGGATTACCGATTCGGGATCGCAGAGCGTGCCGACGAAGCCGACGAGGGTCAGCGCAGGCTCGTAAAAGGCGAAGAGGGCGTAGTAAAAGTCGGGCAGCGCGGAAGTCGGCTGCATCGCGCTCGGAGGAAAGAGGACGGTCGAGACTGACGTGCAACAACGCCCAGACCTGCCCTGAGCACGCCTGCACGCCTCCTCCCCGCCCGCCCTCTGAGTTGGCAGGTCCATCTCAACCCAGGCGGACAGCCCCACGCCGACGCTGGTCCACCAAATGGCGCGGACCGAGACGGAGACGAGGGGTCTAATGCACGCTCTAGTCGTGGAGCCGTGCTTCGCGCCCGTCCAACATCAATAATGTGTTTGTTTGGCCCCCACGTGCTCTCTCCCTCCATGGGCCTCCTTCACCCTCTCAGGTGCGTGTCTCCTCGTCTCCAGCGCTCGTCGTCCGCACCTTCCCGTCCGCCCAGTTATGTCGCCGCCCTGGCTGCCTTCGCGTTCGTCACTCTCTCTCTTGGTTCGTCCATCCCTCACCCGCGTCCTCCCCGTCTGATCAGACCCAAGCCAGTGGATTGCTCTACATCTCTGAATTGATCGAGGAACACTCTCGTCCCGCCAAGCTGATTGGCCAGAGAGCCACCCATGTCTCTGCTGCTCTCTCTCTTAACCGCACTCGACTCACACCGTCCTGCAGGCAGTCATCGTTTTGCATCTGTTGCTCTACATCACCGACTCTCTCCCCCTCCTCCAGACGATATTCTCGGTCGCCTGCCACATAGTCTATCTTCAGAATTTCTCCCGCCGCTGGCCTCTCATCTCCTTGTCTTCCACCTCGTTCATTGTGTCGTGCGCCATGGCCATCATAAATCACTTTCTGTGGTTCACGCATTTCTCTCGTCTTGCTACCAACGCGAGACAGAGCCACAGCAGGCATCGTGGTCCCGTCTCGGTTCCGCCTGGCTTCTCAGACATGGCCACCTTCTTCGGCATCTGTGTCTGGCTTGTGCCATTGTTCCTGTTCTTGAGCTTGAGTGCAAACGACAATGCCCTCCCAACTTCCTCGGGTACTTTGTCTTGTTCCCATCTCCTCTCGTCTCTAACTTATCACCACCGTCAGATATCGGCGGTCCCTCTGCTGGCCCTCGGCCGTCCAAATCCTCGCTGTTCAAATCCATGTTTTCCGTCGTCTCCAAAGTCCGAGTCTTTCCGTCGGACAAGGCAGATGGCTTGATCCCCCCGGCTCCAGCTTCGACCCCCGCTTATCCATTTTCGTCCTCCACCTCGTCACCGCACTCGTCTTCTCTGTCACCTCCACCACGCAGTCCGAAAATCTCAGCCCACGATTTTCAGTCCAAAGTCGACCCCACACCGTTTCAGCAAAACCTGTTTCCTCGGCAATCATCCCAAGATTTTAGAGGGGACAATACCATGCTTTCATCCAGGCGGATTCCGAGCTCCAGCCGTAATCATTCTGTCGACGAATGAGTGTATCTCCGTGCACTGATTCCCGCAGTGTCTGCATTAGTCACGAGCTTGCGTTCCGTACAATGGATTGTTTCATAGACTAGCACTATGAAGACATTCCTGCGTGATGGCGCGAGCCGAGGTGTGGGTGTCGCGTGTGACCGCAGCGTACGTATCGGATTATCGGTTCCCGCCAGTGCTGGCGTCAACTTGGGCTCCTTGCTCCGATGCATCTCTATCTCGGACACAACCCGCGAACCCTCCATCTTCTCACAGACTCTCACGACCAGAGACAAGGTCTCCCCCACAGGGCACTCACCTTTCGCGCCGCAGCGGCCAGCGCGAATCAGGTCGTAGTCGAATTCCTGCCGGGCGATCAAGTAAATCTCGCCAGCGCCGTCAAACTGACGCACCGTCCTGTCAAGGGATGTTTGGGACTCATTTCAGTGGAAAACGGCACGTACATTGGCATGTACCGTCATCGCTTGCGCGCACTTACCATCTGTCTAGATATATTCCTTGCGGTGATTACCACTGCTGTCGAAGTAGGGAACACTCGACCGTCCCAATCACTTCCGGAGAAGGTTGCAAGAATTCATCAAGTCCAATTCCACTGTCTAACATCCTCCTTGTGGGATGATTTCTCCGCCTCGCAAGACTCCCTTGTCAACCTGGAGAACCTGGACACCATGTCAGGCAGAGAAGCATATCTGCAGACCCTCAACCCAAATGCAGTCTTCGAACATCCGTGCATGCCGCTCACAAAGATCCTATCCTTTGGCTCGTTCTATTATGCCCTAGATGCACCGTGGGACCTATCAACACGGCTCGCCGCAAGACTGTCTCGAGATAATCACATTCAGTATGATATCGGGATTTTCGATGAACGATTCGTTTGGAACGAATACATCATCCGGAGTTTGCTTGATTTCCGGGAGAAACTCGATCCACACGACCGTCAAGATCTTGATCGTTGCCAATTTATTGTGCGCGATACCACTCGATTTTTTTTTCTTGGATGAGATATGAATCACAAAGCTTTTCCCCTCAGATTCTTGCAATACAGGGCTACGTAGGGGTGTCTACCATGGCCCTCCCAACACCCCCTGTCAACGGTGCTCCCGTGGTTGCCACACTGTCGCTGATATCGCGTCTCGGGTGGAAGAGAGCAGGCACCCGTTTCAACACTCGAGGTGTCGATGACGACGGAAACACCGCAAACTTTGTAGAGGCAAGTGTGCCGACAATGCATTCATTAGGCCCGTCTTTGAGCAGGGGTCACAGACAGAAACAATTTTGAGTACGGACCACCACTGCGTGAGTTACACGCAGGTTCGAGGAAGCGTTCCCTGTATGCTGTTTCGTCAACTCCCTTTTTTGTCTCACTCTCGACCAGTGTTTTGGGAACAACAGGGGATACAAACGTTTGGTCAACGCATTCAGATCACTCGACCACATGCATCACAACCCGCATTTGAGCGCCACTTTGCACATCTCATCGAAGAATACGGGGCGATACATGCAATTAATCTGCTCGGTACAAAAGAGAACGAAGCCATCCTAACAGGGACTTTTGCGAAGCATCTATATCAAGCCAGAGGAATTTGGGGTGATCAACTCAGCATCACACACTACGACTTCCACAACGCCGTCAGAATTGGTGGTCATGACAGTATTGTAAGGGAGCTTGGGTAAGCCGATTACCTCTTCGCTTGTTCACACTCTTATGATCCACAGGAATTTGGGAGATGTTGCTGACCACATGGATCGCTTCGGGTTCACGTTGCTGGACGCCTCGACGGGTGAAAGAATCACGGATCAACATGGAGCATTCAGGATAAATTGTTTGGACTGGTAACGTGTCTCCAAACGCTGTTTATCCACTCTTGACTTCTGATATAGTCTGGACCGGACCAATTTTGTCCAAGATATCCTCTCGCGCGAAGCAATCGAGCAGTTTCTAGGCCTTGTTCACCGCGAATGGTTACAGGCCAATGCTCTCTGGGTGCATCACAGAGAACTCTGGGCGGAAAATGGTGATGCACTATCGCGTATATACGCCGGAACTGGCGCTCTGAACACGAGCTTTACGCGGACGGGGAAACGGACGTTGGCAGGTACATCGCTACCTTGTTGGTCCCAACATACACGACATGACTCTTTCCAAAGGCGTCCTTTCCGACGCAACAAAGAGCGTCTCAAGAGCGTACATCAACAATTTTCAAGACAAGAACAAGCAGATTGCGATTGATATGTTCCTCGTAGGTTCTTTGACTTCCATCTCCTGACCGAACCTCTACAAGTAGGACAGGGAAACCTCAACAACCAGACACAAGTGAACATATTCGATCCCGTTCATGATATAGTCCGAAAAACACTAAATGAACGGTCGGTTACACGAACGGCATGGTGGCTGCTGGTGCTGAACCCCGAGCCTATAGAGTATCAGAATATTCTTCCGCTCACCCGTGCACCATATTCGTTGGAACCTGGAATGTAAATGGCAAGGTAAACCAGAGGTTACTTCCCTCACTTCTGTTGATGTCAACATGCAGTGTACAGTCACCATCTGAAAGCTTGATACCTTGGCTATTCCCCCGAGACAGTGAGTTGAAGTTGACGATTTTCGTCAGGGTCTGTCTGATCGTTTCACCGTATATTAGACTTTCTTGAGTAAGCTTTCATATCAAGGGAAAGTCTTTGCCGACGTCCAGTTTTATAGGCCAGATATCTTTGTTTTAGGCTTCCAAGAGATCGTGCTTCTCACCGCTCAACAGATTATCCAAACTGACCCAGAAAAAAGGCGCGTAACATTCCTTGGGCAATTCGACCCGCTGCTGACCGAACACATGCAGGCGGGTGTGGGAACATGCGATCATGGGAACAATCAATGACCGGTCAAAGACCTCAGGAGAATACGTACTGCTGCGTAGCGAGCAGGTATCTCGTTTCCGAGTTCCGTTCATTACTTGGTAATAGTTTTCACAGCTGGTCGGTACCGCTCTCTTTGTTATAGTTAAATCCGAGATGACCTCCGTCATTCGAAATGTGGAAGGCACTACCCGGAAGGTAGGTCAAACCATCTGCATTAGGTCTGATCGCCGACCTCTTGATCAGACAGGTTTGCGGGGAATATCAGGAAACAAAGGGGGGGTTGGCGTTCGGATGGACTACCACGACACCAGTTTTTGCTTTGTCACTGCCCATCTGGCCGCTGGGCATTCCAATGTTGAAGAGCGCCACACCGATTTCAGGACAATCGCAAAAGGACTACATTTTCTCAAAGGCAAGACAATCGCAAGTCATGAGTAAGTAGTTTACCAACGAAGGACAGGGTATGTGCTCACCGGTTCTGTAGTAACGTAATCTGGCTGGCCGACACTAATTATCGCATTGACCTTTCCAGCGAGAGCGTCAGATCTCTCGTGGCAGAGAGAGATTATGATCCATTGGTCGGGGCAGACCAGGTAGGTTCCCCCCTGTCCTGGGGAGGTTCCAGGACTGAATGTACATACAGCTGAGATTGGCAATTGAGACCGGCGAGGCTTTCGCTGGGTACGATGAAGGGCCACTGCTATTTCCTCCCACGTACAAGTACGATGTTGGAACGGACAACTATGACTCGACCGAGAAAATGCGGATACCCGCCTGGACTGGTACGTGGCCCGTCACCTTCATCTTTATACCGTTTCACCCGTGCTTCAGACAGGATATTGTTTCAAGGCAACCTAGATTTGTCCGTTTATTCGCGAGCTGAGCTGCGGGGCTCTGATCACCGTCCAGGTATATTTTTTTACTTCGGATTTCCCCTCGCTCAAATCGTTACCCCTCCCAGTTTTCGCCTTGTTCCGAACTGAAGTGCGAATTATTGATACAGTGAAGCGTGCCGCACTCTGTCGTCTACTACTAGAGACTACCCTGACTGCTGCCCCTGGCGAGATGCTCGAGGAGAAAATTGCAGCACTTGCCTTGCCATCTGACGTGAGCGATTGTAAGGCTCCATGATTTAGATCTACATATTGTCTCTGAACTGCGGTGTAACAGTACCCGCCCCAAGCTCAGATGATTTGCATTGGTGGGGCAAACTTGGTCAGTGTCACTTTGACAACCTGTGCTGAACGGCTAGATTAAGAAGCTTGTAGAGATGGACGAGGGGGGTTTGGTGATTTCGCCTGCGTTGCTGGAGGCAGCTGTTGCAAACCCCTTCGACTCAGCAAGTGATTCGCCCTTGTCGTCGTGCCCGTCATCGGATGAGGAACTCTATTCACATGCGGCTGACCTTCCCATACCTATCACCCCTGAGCGGGTAGCTCGCAGAGGTATTAATACCTTTGTACCTCCAAAATAATTACAAGGACGTTCTCCCTTGGAAAAGGTGGGATTAGAATATGGGAATAGGCGATGCAATGCAGACAGACGTCGATAGACACCAAAAATAACTAGATAAGCCCTTGCTTTTTCAAGTCCTCGTACGTCTTCTTGTTGTATACGTTACCCTCGTCATCCTCAAGCTCTTCCATCGTCTCCTGCTCGAATATCTCATGCCTTCCTTCGCGTTTGAGCTTTTCTGCAACTAGTGATATGATTGGCGGCTTTAGTCTGCTGAAAGTGAGCTAGATAAAAGATGGTCAACGTACGTGAAAGAGCATCCTCTATGCGAGTGATTTCGTGGAAATGCCTCGTATTCGGCAAACCCAAGGCCCGCATACCGAAAGCATGCCGGGATTCCTGCGAACGATAGTTAGGTCACTTGCTTTGCAGAAACCAACCTGAGCAAATACCTGGAAGTGTCGGTCAAAGTTTTTCCTGTTGGAGATTGAACGATGAGTAACTGTCGGTCGACCCAGGAAGATCCCCGCACCTTCCCATGTACACATGGTCGGAACATATTTCACATCGGTACTCGACACCAAGACCGTGTAACTTATACAGCCAGTATGGAATCGGCTTTCCATCCCAGCCGAGGGGGAGTTTGAGTGGATTATAAATTCTTTCCTCTTCCTCTTCTTCCTCGCCTGTGCCATCTGCGTTATTCGTGGGAGCGACGGGAGGTTTTGATTGTTCGAGCAGTTCTTGCTCACGCTCGCGTGCGGTCAGAGAGAAGCGGCGTTCCACGTTAGATTTTGTTTCGGTGATTGTGGGAGCGAGTATGACGAGTAAAGAAGCGGAAAGACTTGTGAAAAGTGCACTACTCCGCAACCTGGACCGCCACGTGCTTGAGTCATTAGGAGATGTTGTAGAAGACGGTTGGACGCCATTTGGGTTATGCGGGGGTTCGCCAGAGGCAGCTTGCTTAGCGATTGCCTTGACGTGTTTTTTCGAGGTCAGATGTGCATCATACACCGTTTGCTTGGTGTAGATCTTCTGGCCTGTATGCGACGGAATGAATGCACCATGACACTGACTAGGAAGCGACTCACAAGCGGAGCACCATATGCCTGATGCTCCCTCCGAGGGCGCACGCATGTTGCTCTGATCTTCCCACTCGACATCGAATTCTCCTTCCTCCCATTTCTTGAGAAATTCAGCCTCATACTCCCGGTGTTTTGAATCTATGTCTATAAGCGGTTGTGTTCGCTTGACAAAGGATAACAGGTAGTCGTGCAAATTCCGAATATAGCTAAGACGGGATGAATACGGCGGAGATAACCAGCGGGAAAGATGTACTTACACCTCATATTCCTTGGAATTCCGGGTTTCCTTGGGAAGTTCGTTGTGCAGTGTGCCATCCTGAAGTAGGAGAACGTCCAGATATTGCAAGTAAGGCAGCCTCTTTGTGACGTTCTTTAGATTGCTGTAGGCGGCGTGATTTGCATACAAGTCAACGTATCTCCCGTACGCCTCTTCTCCGGAGAACATCAGTGACACAGCTGAACGAGTGATAAATGAAGGACCTCAGGCAGCCAAATGCTAGGGTACGCACGATCCTCCTCTTCAAATTCCTCGTCTATCCCATCTTGGTTTCCCTCCTCGAGAAGAGCAGCGAGCTCCAATTCGAAGGCTCCTGCTGCAACATCAGGATACTTATTGTAGTGGTCCTGAATCTTCACCAACCGCGCGTAGAACTCGGAGAGATCACCTGGCTGGGTGGGCGCAGTGAGCGCATCGGTCTCGGCGTTGCGCGCGTCTTCATCGTCATACTGGGTTTTAAGAGTGGCTACGCGAGAAGAAATGCGGTCGAGCACTTGGGCAGCTTTATGCTCCGTCTGTAGCTTGACCTCATGGGTGGGCTGGCTCCTGGAGAGCAGAGAATAGAGTGCTACCTGGTAGCGCTCGACTTCTTCATGGGCCTGTCGTTGCGTTTCGATGGTGGAGTCCATGAGCACCGCTGCACCGCGCTGCAAATGTTGGGTCGGGTCGCTTTCGAACTCCGCCACAGCTCTGTCGCATCCCCCCCGAAAAAAAGGTCACCGACAATGTCTGGCATCAACCCCGGAGACGAGGTAGACCGGTCTTTCGAGGTGGTTTGGGCAAAGTATTGACCCTTCTTGTCAGAAACTCATATTCGAGTCGTCGGAGGCCGTCTCGGTCGTATCTACGTTTGACGACCTCAGCTTGAAGGAGGATCTTCTTCGAGGAATCTATGCGTACAGTCCGTCTTTACACCCGACTTTTCCTCGTCAATCTTATTCCCTCTCCCAGACTTTGAAAAACCCTCTGCCATCCAGCAACGCGCCATATTACCCATCATTCAAGGACGCGACGTGATCGCTCAAGCGCAGTCGGGAACCGGTAAAACGGCAACCTTCTCGATCTCCATTCTCCAGTCCATCGACGTTTCCGTGCGCGAAACCCAAGGACTTGTCCTCTCTCCCACAAGAGAACTTGCTACCCAAATCCAGTCTGTCGTGCTTGCTCTGGGCGACTATATGAACGTCCAGTGTCATGCATGCATTGGGGGAACATCCATCGGTGAGGACATCCGAAAGCTCGAGTACGGGCAACATGTGGTGTCGGGCACTCCCGGTCGTGTTTTCGATATGATTCGGCGAAGAGCTCTGCGAACACGGAATATCAAGATGCTCGTCCTTGATGAAGCAGACGAGCTGCTAAATAAAGGCTTCAAGGACCAAATATACGATGTTTACCGTTATCTCCCCCCAGCAACACAAGTCGTACTGCTGAGCGCTACGCTTCCTTACGATGTGTTGGAGATGACGACTAAATTTATGACGGATCCTATCCGAATCCTGGTAAAGCGTGACGAACTGACGCTTGAGGGTATCAAACAATTCTTCGTAGCTGTCGAAAAGGAGGACTGGAAGTTCGACACGCTTTGTGACTTGTACGATACACTCACTATCACGCAAGCCGTGATCTTCTGCAACACCCGACGAAAGGTTCGAGTCTGCAGCCAAAGTTCCGCCTTCTGAGTGGGCTCACCACCTTGACAGGTCGATTGGCTTACGGAGAAGATGAGAGCTGCTAACTTTACTGTATCCTCAATGCATGGCGAGATGGTGCAGAAAGAGAGAGACACTATCATGGCGGAGTTCCGCGGGGGGGCATCGTAAGCCGTTCCCGTTGTGCTTGGAAGTGTCTGCCATTTTTATTTCCTTTATTGTAGGCGCGTGCTAATCACGACTGACGTGTGGGCCCGAGGAATCGATGTTCAGCAAGTCTCACTTGTCATCAACTACGATCTCCCAGCGTATTCGCTTCTCCTTTTGATATCCGCACATTTCTGACCGTGTCCTGCGCAGGAATCGTGAGAACTACATACATCGAATTGGCCGGTCGGGACGTTTTGGCAGGAAAGGCGTTGCTATCAATGTATGTCAACACACCTCTCGATCAGCTTCTCACGTCGAGTTTCTTAGTTTGTGACAGTTGACGACGTACGCATCCTCCGCGACATCGGTAAGTCCAGTTTCTATTATCCGCTGATCCTGGTAGTCATTCCGTCCCTGCAGAACAATTTTACAGCACCCAGATAGTAAGCCATTCCACCGTCATGACAAGCTGTCATTTTGACTACTATTACAGGATGAAATGCCGGTCAATGCTGCGGAACTTATCTAGAATGTTGACTCGATGCAGTATAGGGTCATTTTGACCACTGTTTGGTTGACACTCGCTTCTATTGTTATGTACTCTTCATGCCCTGTTATTCTGCCGGTGTTGGTACCTCTACATTCCTGTGTTCACCAACCTTGTCAAGCACCATTAAGTACTCTACACGCACAGCCAATCCAAGTCTGGCCACCTCCAAGTTTCATGTACCTGATGGTTGTGGTAATCGTTTGATGCGACTGCTGCTCGGGCAATGCCAGTTGCAGGGATCTGCCTCGACGCCTGTTCGAACAGATCATGGACGAGCTGTGCGGGTGGGCAAGGATGGTTTCCGGGTCTCCCACTTGGGCACGATCCTGACAGCCAAACACTGTCTATGGCCAAGCAAAGATGAATCCGGCGACTTCCGCATTAAAATCGAACGAACGAAGATGCACGAAACCGTTGATCGGGTAAATTTTGGGTGAGCACACGAAGAATATTGGTAGGTGTCGGTGAGAACCTGATGGGAGCGGCCACTCGGCGGACTATACCATTCACAACTGCCGTATACAAGGGAAAATCCGATGGT
>JBBPTA010000043.1:0-13307 GCA_038093915.1 Boletellus aff. emodensis
GTGATACAGACGCTGTGGAACTATATTAAGCTCAACGGCCTGCAAGACAAGGTCGACCGGCGCAGAATCAGGGCGGATGACTATTTGCGTCCGGTTCGTGAACGGGGTTGACATGGGGAAACGTGGCCTGAAGATTCTTTCTCTAGATCTTTGGGGGCGATTCGATCGTATTCCAGCAGCTGCCCGAGCTCGTCAACCGGCACCTCATGCCTCCGGACCCCGTCATGCTCTATTACTCATTTAATCCGGGAGCGCCGGCACCGGAGCGGCCGTCCGCCTGGGACGTCGAGGTTCGGATGGAGGACACTACTGTGAAGAATCGCATGGCGGTGATCATACAGTCGAGCAAGGAGAGCACGCAAGACCTCGGCAAGCTGGACGACGAGGTGTGGCATTCTCCCGCGACGCTCCGCCGCCGATTTGAATCTGACGTACAGCCACGCCTCTTTTTTTTTTTTTCTTTTTCAGATTTCAATCCTTGCGCAGTCATTGCATAATGCGCACACGAAGCGTGTGTTCCTGCAGAACTTTGCAGACGACCCGGCAAAATTCATCCAGACATGGCTCGAGTCGCAGTCGCGGGATTTGGAGAGTGTCCTTGGCAGTGGGCCGAGCGAGGGGGCGACGATTCGGGCAGAGGAGCTCCGACGGAGCGATTTCTTCCGGCTGCCTTGGGTGGAGGAGGCTGTTGCGGTACAAGAGGGCATGCGTCTGGCATCAAAGCCATGACTGGTTTCATGTATTCACGATGTCTAATTGTTCTGTTGTTGTGTCCGATCCTTGTCGTACGTTGCCAGGCGAGATCTTGAGTGCCATGATCGACATCGTGACCCGGGCAAGGCCGACCCACCCAAATAAAAGTCAGGCCACCGACACTGATTTCCATCTCCCGTGTCATGGCAAGCAGACAGGTGGGTCGTCCCGTCCGAATCTCGCGTTCCGTCTCGAAGATAACCGACTTCCGGGAGCCAGCTCGGGAAGCTCAGGCAGGTGCGTGTCGCTCTCCGGTGGGTTCGTAGCACTCATGCACACGGGCGTGGGGACCAGTGGGCGGGCGAAAAGATCGCCTCGCGCGACAAGACCGTCGTCGTGGAAGACGAGCTCAAGGCACTTGAGCAGGACATTGAGCTCAGGAAGCAGGGCCTCATCCGGTACGTTGCCTCCGACGATCGTCGTCGTCGCCTGGGCACCGACTGTGTGCGTGCGTGCGTCGCAGGCTACAGGCAGCTTCGGAAGACTACCACCATGTGCTCTCGAAGAAGAAGGAATCGCCGGCTTCGGGCGAGGCGGAGAAGCTCGTGCCGCTCGATGCGCTCGGGATCGTCATGGTCACGCACGGGGAGGAGTACGGCGACGACTCTGCGTTTGGTGAGCATCGGCTCGTCTTGCTCCTCGCACCCGAAACTCAGCAGAGCCTCTTCACGCAAAGGAACGTGCCTCGTCGCCTTGGGTAGGGCTCACTGCAAGATCGCTACGCTCCAGGAGGCGTACGGGCTTACGTTTCAGGACACGTTTATCGCGTCGTGCGAAAAGTACGCGCAGGACATCAAGGACTATGAATACCAGCGCAAGAAACTGGACAGTCGTAGGTGAGTCGGCTGGTCGTTGCCCCGGATGATCGTCACCCCGTTCCCTTGCGACGTCTAGACTAAGCTACGACGCGGCCATTACCAAGCTCGAAAAGATAAAGGGCTCCAAGAAGGAAAAGGAAAAGGAAAAACGGGAGGCGGAAGACGAGTTGCAGCGGTGTCGACTACGCTTGTGAGCCCCTTCCGTCCACGCTGCTTACCTCTCTAGTTCACATGTGAGCAGTGAGGAGACCTCCGAGGACATACACTCCCGCATCCAGACTGTCCAAGAGAACGAGGTCCTGCAGCTACGCCAACTCACCGGCTTTCTTGATATCCATCTTAATTTCGCGAGACAGTACTTTGAGATATTGAACGAAGTGAAAGCAGACTGGTGTGACGAGTTGGTGCACTTTGGTCTCTCCTTTCGTCATGTCACTGATGTGCGTACGCCAGGGTGACGCTGACAAAGTTTGAGGATATGAGAGCCGAATCCCAATCGCACGGTTTCTCGTCTGCTGACGACATCAGGTACTCGAGCATACGCTCCAAGCGGTCTACCCTCTCGAACCATACCTCGTCGCTGGAGTCTGGGGACGACTCGGGTGCTCGCACCCCAGTGCGACGCAAGTCCGATGCCGAAAAGTCACCTACCTTATCACGATCTGCCTCTCGGGCTTCTCGCAAGCGTTCTGACAGCGGCATCACTGCGGCCGGAAATGAAGGTGCAACGAAGTCCAACAAGCGGATGAGTGTCACTGGGTGGGCCTCGAACGCGGTTAGTACCATTGCAGGACGTGGAAAGAAGGATCGAGATACCTTTACTGCTCTGAACGAAGAAGAAGGAAAGACTAGCATAGACACTCCTGAAGCTTCACGCCCGCCCAGTTCAAGGTCGTTTTCTCGAAAGTCACCCAAGGCCAAGCCTGCAGAATTACCCATCGAATCACCTAATGGTCGTATTTTGAAGCCCCCTTCCCAGCAAGGGCGGAAGCTTGTCAGGGCCTTGTACGACTTTTCCGGTTCTTCGGACGAGTTGTTTTTCAAGGCAGGCGATGAAATCACGGTAATCCAGGAAGTGCTAGATGATTGGTGGTTGGGGATGCACAAGGACGGTCGCAAAGGTCTATTCCCCTCGACGTATACCGAGCCGGTCTCGGGGACGCGTCGATCGTCACCGTTTGAGTCAGAGCCTGATAAGGGCACTGCTGGGGACCAGGTGGATGACAGCGATGATTACTTGAACCCTCCGCACTCGGCGAACAGCCTTAGCTTTGACACGCAGAGCGTCACGAGCACGGTCCCTGAAGATGATGAAGAGCGGCACCTGATGCCTGTGAAGCCGTCTGACGACGAAGACATCTTTACCCCCCCTCGGTGGGATGTGCCTCCCGTTCCTCCGCCCATCCTTTGGAATAAAACCAACTCGGATACCTCCAAGAGGACACCGCCACCCCCACCACGTCGCCGGTCGACTGCGCCTACCACCGTCCCTGTCTTACCGGACCGACGAGTACCAGCAGAAAGCCAGTCGTCCGGGCGCATATACATATTGTCACCCAATGCTACCCTTGGCCAGGACGCCTCCCCGTTCGACAGTCTGGTAGACACATCCTCTCGTTGCGCTATATTTGAACAACACCCGCACGAACGCAAGGGGTTATGCAAAAACTGCTTCAGAATGCATTGAACACTTTTTTTTTCCCTTCTCTATCTTAAGCGATCGACATACATCTTTCTTTTAGACAATCTCCGTCTGTTGACTTGTTTCTGTTTGTATTAACAAGGTAATGGACTCGGTGATAGTAGATAATTTGCTACAATGTCCTTCCTGGAATGTATCAGACTTTTTGTTACACTGTAGTTCCTAATGGGAGTGGCAGGCTGTGGAGATGAGTCCACTAGCAGAAGGTTGGTAGATAAGATCGTTACCTAAGCACTGACACTGGCACTCCTCAAATCAATCCAGCCATGTCGTTCCGCAAGATCGACGTCGACGCGTACGACGAAGACGTCCTTCAAGAAACAGAACTCTACGACCCCGATCCGCGCGATCCCGCCCAAGTCCTGAGCGATGCCAAGCAGAGACAGCTCGCCGTGCGCAGCGCGTTGAACAAGTATGTCTCTCCCCCGTCTTCTATGTGTGTGTGTGCGCGTGCGCGCAATCGATCTTTGCAGTGATCTGTTCACTTGCCATCGTGGTCGTCTTTGACCGAGCACTGATCGTCTTCTCCGATGGCACACAGGGGCGACATCCATGGCGCGCTCAGCGTCGCGCTCGACAGCCCGCCTTACGGGCCTCACGTCGAGGAAGCCAAGGTGCGCGCCGTTCCGTGCGCTTCCGTCTTCGTTCCCTCAATCCCGCCCCCCAACAGAACCTCGCCCTCCAGACCGTCGTCTCCGTGCTCAACAGCACCAAGGCGACGGACGTCCCCAACGTCCTCCGAGCGCTCTCCCAGGACGAACAAGACACGCTGATGAAGTTTATTTACAAGGGCATGGGCATGCCCGGGTGGGGCGACGTCAGCGGGAGCGTGTTGCTCGGATGGCACGAAAAGGTATCGTTGCCCTCCTACCGTCGCCGCTCCTCTTGTTTTCGTCGTGCTCAAGTGCGCGTTTTTTTTCGGGATCTAGTTGACGGAGATTGCGGGGACAGGATGTATCGTTCGCGTCATGACCGACCGAAGAACCGTGTAAATCGTACTTTATTATCTCTCCATCTGCATCGTCATACCGTCGGACGTGCCGACCCCCCAACGTACCGACCAACAACTCTATTTCTATCTTGTACGAAACACGACACGTTCTGTCTACGGGGGAAGAATAAAAGAAGAAAGAAAAAGACGGGGGTATGTCGATTAAACCCACATCTCACTTGTTTGTCATACGTCCTCCCCCCTGCTTCGCGCCTCTGCGAGACTCAGCTCGATCGCAAGCTTTAAATCGTCATCCATCTCCATTATACTTGACGCCGCGCACTTGGACCCTTTCCTCTTTCGGGGGCCATTAACAGACCGGGGGGACATGACGTTCGATGAGCGCGTGGGCGTGACGACGCGCGAGTGCGGTAACGACGGACTGGGTGAGGAAGGCGAGACGGATTTCAAAGGGGTACTCCAAGCGGAACGAGACCGTTTAGAGCTTGCAGATGACCCTCGCCCCGAGCTCGATGTCGAAGACAGACTAGAACTGATGATGGCAGGGAAGTGGTCCATCGAAGACGACGACGTGCTCCGCGTCGCCATGGGACTCGGCGACGTACTTGGGCCCGTCGAGGGCGACCTGAGTGGACTAATGCTCACGCCAGCTTCCATTGGCTCGGGGACAAGTGGCGGCGACACCTGTACCTTCTCGTTCGAAACCGGCAGTGCGACACGCGGGTACTGGCGACCATTCGAGTGGTTGTTCCGAGACGGGTGGTGTGGCGAGATCGGCGTAGAGAGGTTCGACGTGGACCGAGAGGACGAAGGCATATTAAGGGAATCGTCGAAGTCGCCCTCGAACACCCCCTCCTCGACAGCTGGTCGTCGACGCGCTTCCTCCTCGTCGCGGGAGAGCATCAACACATATTGGACAGCCTCTGATTCTGAGAGACCGAGTGTGTCCAACGTAGACATTTGCTCTCGCTCGCGGCGGTACATGCGCTGTGTATGCACCTTCTCGTGCTCGAGTTCTATGTAGGACTCGATGATGTCCTCGTTCATCTCACATTGCTCTGGAACGTAGGTGAATCAGAGAGCGGACGGACATTACACAATGAGGGCTTACGATGCCTCTTGCCTGTCATATTTATCTTGGAATTCGAGTGTTTGCTTCTCTTGGGCTGATGCTCGTGGACGTTGGCTCTTCCAACCTCCCACGATATCACGCGGTTCCCGACGATGATGATCACGAGGTCCTCGTCAATCAAAATCCGACTGACAACATCCCGATCATGTCCGAGTGCTGCGCGAGGGGCAGGAGTAGTAAAGTAGCGCACCGGTTCCAATGTAAGTGAGTCCCAGACCACGGTAGTCCCACGGGCAGAACCAGTCGCAAAGACGGCCGGGCTCCATGCGATGGCTGTCACTGCACCGTCTGTATGTGCCTCAAATCTACGAGCGGGTGTCACAGAGGCCTGCAGAGAAGCACCGGCATTATAAATGCTGACAAAACCAAGTAGATCTCCGACAAAGAGCATGCTGTCGCGGGAATGGGTGGAAATGATGGGCTCCATGACAGAGACACCGCTAAATGAACTGTCGCCAAAGGAGGTGATCGTCACATCTTGTGATTGGACGTTCACATGGACGCGGTAGAATATCGGATGATGCATATACTGGACGAAGAGCAGCGCGCTCATTTCTCCTGTACGATATAGCCATATCTTTGCAACTGGTGGTTGCAGCGATTTGTCAGCAGTAGACAGAGGTCTCTCGTCCTGGATGAGAGGCGAAACCCTGAGCTGGTGCATGGAGCGAACGCGAGGAGTTTCAGCTGGAGTCTCAGCCTCGTGTAGGTCGTAGACGATGATGTCTCCGCTCTTCAACGCGCCAGCAACAAATCCATTGCCAAGGCTACCCCCAATAGCGACGAACGGATCCGCGACGAGAGACAGCTGTCGCTTATCAGTAGACCAGAGGAACTGAAGGGTCTTGGTGTCCCACAGCTTGATGCGCCCATCGGCGCTGGCGGAAAGAAGGGTGCAGGTGTCCAAGTCAGGGATGAGCTGTTGCACGATTCCTTCGTGCTGTTCGCTCACGCCGCATTGGCTGAATGTAGATGAGGCGCAAGATTCCATGGTACGGCTCACTACGGTGAACGCAACCTCGCCATTGCGCTTCCCCCAGAATACGCGTGCAGTGCGACCATCGGAGGTCATTGCACATGCAGAGACGTCGGGCGCGAACTCGACATTGGGGTTCCCGGTACCCAAACCGGTTCCGGAGGCATCGATATACCCCTTTAGCACTTCTCCATTGAGCGGGACCGACCGCGCAACGATGCCATATTGGATAGACGACGTCAAGAGCCCGTACCCAGACATGAGATGCACTTCGTCGATGGACGAATCTTGAGGTGAGTGGGTAACGGTTGGGTTCCAACAGCGCTCCCAGCGTCTGGGAAGCAAACTAAGTCGCACCCGCGGATTACAATGAAACAACGCACCGCCTGATGTCGTGGCGAAGGGCGAATTCTTTGCGCCAGGTATTCTCTGTGCGCCTGAGCAGCAAGATGCGTTCATTCTCGAACTGGTGCTCGGGGCCGATACCGAGAAACTGGTTTAAAAAGGCACGATGCCAAGTGTTGTCGTTGTCTATGTGCTGGCAGAGGTGTCGGCAGGTACAAGCGAGTGCAAAGAGAGAGGGCGGGGAGAGGTAGGAAGTGATGTGGGTGAGAGATTCCTGTGGGAGGTCGAGAAGGAGATTTGGGAATCCATGCTGGTGATGACTGTAGGGGGTAAAATGCGAAGACTTGTGCTGGTCAGTGGGTACTCTTCGGTGATTTTCAATGGGTTGCTTTGGCATATAATAGCGGGGGGATTCGCAGTGTCTGTGGCGATCAAGCGGATATCGCCTGCGAGTGAGCGGAGAGTGTCGATAAGCAAAACCAGCCCAGCAGTCTTCTTCAAGCAGAGCTTACATAATAGGCGGACTAGCAAAAAAAGGAAGGTCTTGCCAGGAATCGAACCTGGGTTTTGGGAAGATAACTTCAGAATCCCAAGTGATAACCGCTACACTACAAGACCATCACTGGACTCGTGAATTGGTTACACCATGTACGCACAAGTGGTTGGTAGCACAACTGCGTCAACTCCATCCTTCAGGTCGTCCGGACAGCGGATGTCATAGGCGGACACCGTGCACCCACCAGTGGCAGAAGATACTGGAACTGTAACAATCCCGCTATCGTCGAAAGACGCACCCACTTCATCACCAGTGATTTTGGACCGTGGACCCTTCAAACGTCGGTGAGCATACGAGGCCTTATTGAAAACCTATGGCGTGACGTTCTAGTCACACCGAATGGCGTCTCATGTGTAAGTGACCCCTCACTGCAGTGATAACACTCTTGCTGATGTTATACCCATCTGGGAGAGAGGAATATCCATCATCTTTGTCGAAGACCATGGAAGCATCCGTGCAATCTAACCTTTCGGCTGTGGGTCCATGTATCTGTGAAAATAGTGGTGGACACTTCACAGAACCCTTGCCTGTGGTACAGCCCATCCGCTAATAGCTTGAAGTAAATCGATGTGAGACAACTTGAATGACCAACCCGCCACATTTACGCGCGCCTAAACCAGTAGGATCTAGTCTCGGCCACAGAGGATCCGTGGGTCAACGTTTGCACCAAAGCAGGCATTCCACTTCAGAGGGAAACAACGCTCGCAGAATCTAAGACGCGCACTTGTAGTATCCGACGGTTGGCTGAACGGATTGTCCCTCTACTAGGGGTACCGTGCTCTTCATTGCACCGCCTGACACACGTCCTCTAAAGTGAGACGGTCGATTCGCGGGTTATCTAACGTAGAACACATTCCTACGTGAGATCACGGCGATGAGAGAAGGAATAGCGGTATTAGAGATGGAACCTCAGCGGCACACGAGGCGTCGACACGAACCGTACATGTTGTAGGAACGTTTGCATGTTCCCACGTTCGTAGGAGTCGGTGTGGTCTGAATCATTCAGAGTCGCATCCGTCGCCAGTGCTTCAGTGTCCAACGAGGTCAATACGGAGGAAATAATAGGTGTGGAATGCACAGTCATAATTAAAGAAAAAAAAGTAAAGTGGAAAAAGGCGGGTGAATGCGCGGTGACGACTCCATGCTGAAACGGAACAGGACAATATGTGTACGCATGTGGGGGAGGGTAAGGCTCACAAATCTGAGATCTTGAAACGAGGTGGCAGCTCAGAACGACACTGATCGCCTCATGGGGAAGTAATAGTACAAGGTTTAACAGTCACTGTCAATTTAGCGCGCACGAACGAGTGTGGAACGAAATGAATCTCAGTAGAGCTTCTGAAGCCTCCTGGTAAACGGGCTACCCCGCGTTTCTACAGGGCCTCGTACGGTAGGCGCATCATTTTGGGGCTCATCCCTCCCACGAAGATCTTACTAGTATGCACGGGGTTGCACGGTAGTAGCAGTAAAGAGTCCGTGAACACAATGTGATGATATTTTGCATTCAAGTTGGCGATACTTGCTGGCACTAGTGGTACCTGCCCCACATCAGCTACGACGGTGTCGTCGGCTACGGAAGGACGGGCTCACACTTACCTGCATAGTGTTGGAAAAAAAAAGCCTCCTGATTCAGCCTTGATAACGGCTGCGCTGCGGCCCATGGTACTATAGTACTATGGAGGCCCAGGAGGTGGCAGGGCTGAGCTATAAGGACACTTTGCGAGCATGGCCCACTGACAGCGGTCACGTGTACGCAAGAGAAAGCACTTTCTGAGGCTTGTCACCGTGTCAAACTTGCCCCGTTTGACCTACACATCCACTTGACGCCCCGCACGAAGTGAGTCTTGATTCTGTAGTTTGACCTTCTTTTCCACGTTTTTTGCAGGTAAGCCTAATGAACCTGAAGTAGATTCCTGGCTGAAACCGTGCAAGTCCTGCTGGGCTGTACCTCCTGTGCCTAAGTTCGTGTAGCTCGTGACATGTTCTTGGGCTAGGTTTCGTTCGCTCGTAGCTGAAAGAAGTACAACAGGGGCGGCCGTGGATCTGGATCTTCTTAGAGCACCGCCTTGATCCTGGGTCGGTTCAGCGGAAAGAGTCACTGGGGCAGTGTATATCCTCAAACCAAGTATCTGCTTTGCCCGAAATGATAATGTGAGTATTACCTTGGGTCGCTTCCGACGTCCTGCTTGCGGGTCTCATGCTCAGACTCATTATATGCCTTCGTGTTTCCAAGGCTGCAGAGATTCAATGATCTAATGTTTTAATCGACATGACTCGGGCCTGTTCAACAAACTTACATTTTGGGAGCATGACAACAGAAAGCCTCGGAGCCTATCTTGGACGTCTCATATTTAATCCATTTGGTGGCGAGCTCATTGCGGTCGATCCGCTGACCGTTGTAAGTTCAGGATCTTTGATGCTGTGGACGAACCAGGTCAACCGCCTAGTGAACCATGGGGTTTATGGATACGTCTATGAATTCACTATCACGACATCTCTCAGTGCTCCGCAGCTCCACGCAGCTTCTCCTGGCAACCTCAAGGACTTTGGCTGTCGTGTTCTGCGGAGCAAGACCTTGCGGACAGCTTCACCCTAACTCCATGCCTTTAAATACCGGGATTCAGCGAGCAGGCTTTACGCATGGCTTTCTCGTCTCCTGCTTTATGTCTTGTGGTCGGAGAAACCTCAACAACGCCCGATCCTCGTTCGCAATTCAAAGTCAGGACATTCGACGTCCTGCTGGTACGACCTCGCTTCATTGGTCAAAGCAATAAGTCGGCCTTTCCATCAATGGTAACTTGCATCACTCCATGGACGTCAAACCATACCATGCTCACTTAACTGAAAAACGTTTTAAGCGAGTTTTGCAATATACGCCTCTCATCACTGGTTGAAAGCTAGTGGGTCGGAGCTGTGTCTTTACAGGGCTCGTTGCTGTGTAACCAACTGCTAATGCTGCCGGCTTAGTGTCGCTGTCGACGTTTCCCAAGTTAGCCTTCAAGATTTTACCTGGGATGTGACTTTTGCGCTTGCGCCGCACGATAACCCCAACGGAGTCAAAGATCATCCAGTTTAGTTTCTCGTTCACACTGCTGTCGACGGCAGTACCGACACTTGTATTCCAAGCTCAATTGAGGATGTTCAGGTCAATACACCGCTTCATTTACACCCTAGAACTACGCGGTGAAAGGAGCCGCCTCGTCAGGATAACGCGCGAGGGCGGCGTGATGGTGCCAGCGCGGCGTTCGGTGCGCTTGATGTCTGATGGTCTGTATCGTTCACCATGGCGAAGCTGACAAATCCTTACGGACTAGCCACCTGACCGAACGCCGTCGACCAAATGGATGGAGATTACATCGGACCCTAATTCTCCTGCGTTTCATTCATGGTGAAGGGTGGTGCTTGGTCATTTCTCCGAGGGCAGATGGCGCTGCGTACGGCCAATCGAACTCTTCTGGTGGTCGACCGAAGCTTCTAGTCTTCCCGGAATGTCTTGGACGAGACGCCGCCGCCATCAGCCGTTTGGGTCAGGCCTGCAGGGTAAGCGGATGAAGAGGCCCGCCGCGAAATGAACGTGGCTCCATTACATTTTACTGTCGATTGGTGGCTGACGTTCTAATTCGGCTGTTCGGTAACACCAACGCAGTGCCCCTCACCTCGTGTTCACCTTGCCATTCACATTCATGCCATCGTCTAGAACGTGAAATCAGGCGTTGAGAGTTCCCGATCTTCCGAACTGTTTCATGCCTACACGAGGAGACCCCGATTCGACCTACCCTTGATTGTGGGTAAAATTGTTTCTATTGATACGGGAATACTGAGGTACAATACTTGCCAGAAGCTGGGAGACACGTGTCTCAAGCATTTTCCCACACGGTTTCGTGTCTGACGTTGCTCCACTGACCCACAGCTTCCACACCTCTTTTTTAATTCTCATTCGTAGAACAATTGTAATCCGCCGACTCTGGGACCCACACCGATCCTTTGTGCTGTGACCGGTTCGGTAGGTGCCTCGGACAAAATTTGCGATTCCTGACCCCCCTTGCACGTGGAGCAGTGTAATCACACCCCACCTTGGTGGAAAACGCGTGGACACGGTTTAGATGCTCATGCCAAGCGTGGTCCACACAGGGTGTTCAGGGGTCCGATGCTAACCCAACTCTCATTGTTACCCCGGAAGGAGCGCACGAGGCCGCAAGGTTGGCACGCGATTCACTTATAAACCGTGCCGCACCCAGAACATCGGACAACGAACCGCTTTCTACTGCCGCTGAAGGGCCTTATCCGTTTCATCCCTCCCGTCCGCTGTCCCCACGATGCTCGAGGCATTCAAGATCAAAGACTTCGACCTCAACCCCGTCTTCGAGTCGTGGGTTAACCCGCCCATGTTTTACGGAGAGCCTAGGAAAGACATGTCGGTCGACGAGTGGCTTGAAAAAATCAAGTCCGGCTGCGTCGAGCGCAAGGTGCCAGAAGAATGCTGGCACAAGGTCGCTCAACGCTACATGGGTCCCAAGGCCAGTACTCGCCTTACGGAACTGAAGAACGTCATGGCTCAAATCAACGGTGGCAAATACCGCTGGAGCTGGAAGAAGTTCAAAATCGCGATGAAGAACATGGGTTGTACGCACTATTCCCATTCGTTGGAACCGAGAGGTGGCCACAAGAACTAACGTCGCGTTTTTCTCTTGCTTCAGGGGAAATCGACACCACTGCCACTACCTCGGTCACCGTCGAACGAAGATCATCGGGGAGCTGGCTTACGCGATGGAAACACTCGAGAGACAAGAGTTCCAAGGATACCGAGTTCGTCGAGGTGACCAAGGCGGACGTGCCCCTCCCTCCACCTGTCCCTCCACCCAAGGACCCTCGGCCGAACCCTGTCAAGGCCCTCTCCGAGACGGCGATCCACGCTGCAACGTCTGCATTCAAGGCTCGCCAGCAACCGCAACGGTCCAACACTGTTGGCCCCGCGGTGACGACGTCGATGGCGGTCACGTCGGCGCCGCTGCCCCCGCTACCGGTTGCAACACAATCAGCCCCGGGAGACCAAGGTACGATTTCGAACGCGATCCTATACAGTCTACGACAGTATCAACTGACGGACGGATCCTCTCCCCTGCTTCTTCCTTTTTTAATGACAGCTGTCACCACGGTCAACAACGTGCCCACCTGGTTACTCAATGCATGCCACGCGCTCAACTTCCTCACCGTGGAGCACCCAAGGGCAATGACGACACTCAGTGCCGTGCTCATCACGGCGGGAACGCTGCCCGCTATTCCCGCTATTAGCGGGGGCACGGTCCTGGCTACCGGTGTCGCCCAAGCTGTGGGCGCGATCGCCGTGGGTGTCGGTAATCTGCTCAAAGCCCAACAAGAAGGGCAGATCCAACTCTCGGGACAACAATCCCAAGCTCCGGGGGGCCATCATCCACCGATGCGCGCCGCAACATTCCAATGAACGTCGTCTGACACGCGCTTACCTTAGGGCTCACGGTCGCCGGTCGACGTTGCCCGGTTATGACAGACTTTCAAACTAGCATACTTATTCTCGTACCTCTTGATGTACCTCTAACCACCACCACGACCGCCTCTAGGGGACATGCGGCCCGATGGTGAGCTGATGGGAATCAGGGTTTTCGCCATCCTGAGAGTATCGTTGGTACTATACGTAGCTTGATACTTAGTCATCATCAAACAACGATGTAAACACGAGGGAGCCCCTTTGAACAGCTGCCGGGGCTAGAGCCTTGGCGAACAAGGTTCAGTAGCAGTAGTCATCATTATAGCATGGAAACGAGTAAAGGAACGCGTTAATGGAAACCAAAACACGTTGCCCGGTTGGCACCGTGCCCCACTCCCCCTGAAAGTCGATAAGCCATCACCAAACGCTGTGGGAACTTTGTCGGAGCTCGCCAATCACGCCAGGCGGGTCATACGGTGGCTCGATCTGAGCCATTTGCCATCGAGGTCTGGAACTTCATAGCCAGCAGGGTCGCCGTCGACGAACAGTCCACCAGTTATGTCCCATTTATCCAACGGGATTGCTGCATCCTTGCAGAGCGTCACAAAG
>JBBPTA010000043.1:19934-39017 GCA_038093915.1 Boletellus aff. emodensis
TTGATGACGATCCGTTTGCGCCCTCAAGCACTGTCAATATCCCTGTTACAATTTCTTCTCCAGACGAGGGACCTTCGGTCACTCCTAATATCCAAGACATCGATTCCTCTTACCCTCCCAACGGTTCTGCAAAAACCCCTACGGATGCAGGAAAGAAGAAAGCTGCGAGCGGTTTCCGACACACTATCCAAGTGGAGTACACCGGCGATCCTCGTTCCCAAGAGCACGCCACTGGGTCTAGCCATGGCAAGGCCTCGAGGGCAGAACCTTCACCTGCACATCCCAGTTCCAGGCAGGGTTCCGAACCTCGCGATCGTATGGTGTCTGGATCACATATCACCCCCCGTAACCCCGGAGAAAAGGCCACCGTGGCGCACGCGGTTGATGCCGGGGTCTCTACGTCGAAACCGCTCCCTGCTCCTCCGTCTACCCCTGCTCCTTCCCGCGTCGACACGACGCACCTCACTCTCTCCACTGCGCTGCACGAGAACCAACTCCAGACACCCTCAGTTGCCATCTCGCCAGCTAGTCCTTCTATTGCAAACGCGGAGGACAAGTCTTCCAAATCCGTCCGCGGCTCTACAGGCTCAGGGTCGAGCCGTCACCGCAAGGGGTTATCGGTGGACAAGTTTGGGCTTGGGAAAATATTTGGTGCCAATGGCGATCAGGGAGCAGTCAACGGCATGCGGTCCCGTGTACCATCTGAAAGCTCGACTGCTGGTACGCCCGCTGCGGAAGAGAAGAAGGTGCCGTCGACGGTTACAAATACAGACACCAACGATACTGCCAAGAACGCTCTCCTGAGCCCCGGCGCATCCAGCCCGACCGACTCGGTCAAGAAGAACAGGCGGAATACGCTCACGGTCATGGTCGAGCCCCTCAGCCGCACCATCAAGTCTCGCAAGGGCAAGACCCCCGTCGGGGAGACTCCCGTCAAAGCTAACCGCGACCTCGAGAAGCAACTGCCACCTTCTTCCACTGACTCTCCTTCCCAGACCATGTTCCCCAGCGTGGCTAAGGACGGACATCAAACTCACGATATGCCTGCGTCGACGACCAAGGCTCGCAATGTCATGCAGTGGTTCAGGAGAAAAAGCAACGCCAAGCCTGACGGAGAAGACTCCCCTGATGTGGGAGGCATCCGTGCCGGCACCGACCTTTCGTCACGCTCGCAGATCCCGACGCCGAGTTCCAAGACGGAGTTGGACAGGAATGGGAATCTGGGTCGGTCTGGGGAGGGCTCGTTTTCGTTCTCCAAGGCTGGATGGAAGTTCAGTGCTTCGACCCCTCCCAAGGACGTCTTGCGTATCCACCATGGTGCCGTTGATCAGACTACGATCACCACCAGACCACCTCCGGAAGTTATCAAGCACGTTTGCAAAGTTTTGGAGGAGATGGGCATGGACATCAAGGCTGAAAGTGAATACAAATATAGATGCGTCCGTGCAAGGAGAAGAAAGAGCGGCGGGGCAGTTGGTCTGGGCTTTAGTTCGGTCGGAAGCGGGAGTGGGCTGGCAGCATTCACGATGGTTGGGTCGGCAGCGTCTAATGGCGTAAGTCGTTTCTCTTATCATTGTTTCGAAGTGGCTTACAATAAGGATCGCAAGGTCGATAAACGTGGTCTTCCTGTGCCCTCTCACCCTTCCCCTGGTGGAATGCTCAAGGGTCTCCTGATGAGAAGGCAATCGTCTCAGGTTTCTGGGGTGGCTTCTACCCACCCTTCGTTGTCGCTTGACGACGAGAACACTGCATCGGCGCCTTCGCCTGTGGAACCCGGCTCGTCCGGTACCGCAGAGCCTATTTATGGTGATTCCGCTCAGGATGCAGGGGATGAAGTCCGCTTCTCGGTTGAGCTCACGCGGATAGATCGCCTCAAAGATACCTATAGTCTTGATATCCGTCGCCTGAAGGGTAATCTACGAAGCTACAAATTCTTGTACGACACCATCAGAGAGTACGTACGCTTGTTGTTTCATCTTATACTGTACGTGCTGACGCTGTCGTTTTACCAGGAGGGCAGATCTCCAAAGTTAAGATATTGGCAGGTACCTCTATCTTAGGTCTTGGGCTTTTCTTTTTTTTTTGTTTTTCGTGCCGTTGGGGAACATGGTCGCACTCACAATCTCTCTTCATACCCTACCACACACTTGTAATCTGTTGCCAGTTCTCCAAATCTTTTTTCTTATCCTGTTTTCTGCGTTGCAATCATCTTCATTCAACTGTTAATGCCCGTTGCTCTGAGTTCTCTTTTTTTCCTTGTCCGTCGGGCTGACCCTCTGTCACTGCTGCTTTCATTGGCTGTTCCCACCTGTTCTGTTTTCCTGGCCCCTCTAAGAGTCCGCCTTTCTTTCACTTCCATCTCCTAGGTATACTACAAAAAAAAATCTGTCCCCTTCAGCCCGATATGTCTGTATCCTACCATCGCCACTTGGACGTCGTTTTTCTGTCTCTGTTCATCCTTTATTTCTTTATGTTCATGTCCATCCTCTCACTCTTTCATTTCACCCGTGCACGGAACTGAAATATGATCATGGTTGTACATAGCTTCAGAATACTTATGTGATCGTCAAAAAGGTAGCCAAGGAAAAACGTATGCTTCAGCGTCCATAGTATACGTGTGATTGTGCATAGTATTCCTCTCCCCCCCTTTCTTTCCCAAATGCATACGGGGACGCAATCATGCGTCGGCCAGTATAGAAAAGCGAGAGAGCGTCCCGTCGAGGTCGATGGGCCCCTGGTCCTCGTCCTGTCCGACGCCAATGCCAACCGAACCCAGGTCCGCCGCACAACATGACATTGGTTGCAAGAGCAGCATGCTACCGAACCTTGTCCCATCGTCTTTCGTGCCGTCCCGGGCCGAGTACCCGTAGCGCCACCGACTTGGACTGCCAGTGGGACTCGACGACGACATTGGATGGAGGAACATCGCCGTCCCCGCCGCTGCGGCGACCGTCGCAGTCGCGGTGGTCATGGACGCACGCTCAAAGCTCGAGTCTGGTGAATCCAAAGACGTCGATGCCGACGTCGACGTGTGCAGCGCAGGGACGAGCATCGCGCCGCCGTCGCTGCTGCCCTCCCTCGCACGACGCAGATGCGGACCGTCCTGGCCCTGGCCCGCCACGAGGTGTCCTTTCGCTTCGGACGCGCTCGCGCTCGCACCCATGCCTGCCAGGCCAAGAATGAGCCCCAGGCCGTTGGCCTCGGACGACGCACAGCGGCCCACCGGCAGGCCTGGATATGCAAACGAGAGCAAGACCGGGTCGATCTGGAACTGGTTTGCCGCATCCTCGCCGGAGGACTCGCGCTCGCGCTCGGCCACCGTGGCACCGTGGGACGGGGGCGACGACGGCCTAGTACACAGCGGACTCGGTGCGGGGGGCGACGGCGAGAGACAGAGACCAAACTCTCCTCTTGCTGCCGTGTGCGTCGGGCGACGGCGTGCGTTGCTAGCCTTGGGCTCGACTTGAAGTCGGTTCGCGTCGACGCGGCCGTCGAGAAAGTCGTTCGAGAGGGCGCGCCCCTGCGGACTACGTGATTGTGGTGCGTCTCGGTGCGCGTTCGCAGCAGCCAGAGCGCCGTCGATCGAAAACGTTTGTGGGAAAAGACTGGTGCCGAACGAGTAAACCGGATCGCACGCATGGAAAGGACTCGGCGGTGCGGTCAGCGCCTGGGGTACGCCGGTCCATCCGTTCGGTAGGCCGCTTTCGAGGGGGACCTCTTTTGGCGTGGGCGGCGATCGAAGGCTCGAGTCAGCGTCCCCACTGGCACGCACGTTTAATAGCCGCTCGTGCTCGCTGGTACCGCACGGAGGTGGGTTCGCCGGGTCGAGCGGACCTCCCGTCGTAGGCCACCTCAAATCCGGGGGTCCCTCTGTGGTAGGTGCTTCCTTGACGACCGACTCCTTTCCCCTCCGGCGCTCCCTCCCCGCGCCGGCGAGGACCCGTTTCTGGAGGGCGACACCGAGATTGCCAGCGCCGCTCCGCTTCAGCGCGCACGTCGGACACGCCTTGACGAACTGCGCGGTGAGCTCCTTGGGCACCCACGAATAGTGCTCCCGGATGACCGCGCACGTCTTGTCGCGCCCGCCGTGCCCCGCGCGGACGTGGCAGTAGCAAAAGAGCTCGTAGAGCTGCTCCTTGATCGCCACCGGCCGGTTTTCGTGCAGAACGACCGCGCCGTGCAGGAGCGCCGCTGTGTCGGCCTCGGTGCCGCGCCCGATGCCCATCGCCCGCTCGAGCGCGAGATCGGCCTCCTCGTCTTCATCTTCGTCTTCTTCGTCGCCTCGCCCGCGTCGGTTTGTGTCCGAGTCAGACTCGCGTGGCGGGTTCGTCGTCGGATCATTATCCCCCCACTGCCACTGCCCGCCCCCAAAGTCGTCCACCTCTGCCGTCGGCGGCGGCCGAGTCAACGTGAACATCTTGCGCACCCAAAACCGGAACTGGGGCGTCTCGATCGTGCACGCCTCGGGCTGGTGCAACACGTCCCAGATATTGTCAAACATGGCCTGCGTGATGAGCGCCTTGTCGCGCTTGCGCGGGCTGAGACCGTGCAGGTACCCAGCTTCGATGCGTTTGTACTCGGCGTAGGTGGGCAGACCGGGGTGGTCCGGTGGGGTATCTGGGTCTTGGACCGGGGATGCAGGTGACGGATGGCGCCGTGACTGTGTGGGGCTGGCCGTTGGCGAGCGGCGGTCATACGGTCGCGATGACGTCGGCCGCGATACGTGGGTCCGCATGCTCGCAGGCATGGCTTTTGCGTTCGAGACAAAGAAAAACGAGCGAGGTAAGGAAACGAAAGTGGGTTGGATATGATAGGCTGTGTACAGTAAGAACGATTAGACAGGATCATACACTAACATGATTCCTATTAACCTTGTCGACGCGGCTGACCATGCCCACGCGATGTATCACGTGATGAAAATCAACCGTAATGTGTACTGCTGTCTTGTGTATCGTGGTGAGTGGTCCGTGCGATGTCCCCGGGGAAAGAAAGGAAGAAAAGACAAATCGAGGGAGACCATAACCGCGCCAGTGTCAACATCCACCACTTAATCTGTTCTTGGGTACTGTCTGGTTGTATTGCGGGTATCCCCAGCCAGTCAGGTTGAAATTGGTATACGCTTCCTTGTACCTGTCATCACGTCATCGTCTCGTCTCATCCACAAGCGAGAGAGAGACGCACGCGCTGATATAAGCAGCGGTGGGGAACTCGGGTGGGTCACACCCAATGTTTTTTGCGTTTGCAGGCTGGTACACCCGGATGTAGTCGACCATCATCGTTGCGGGCAAGTGAATGCTGTCAAAGTCGATTCCACCAAAGTTGATCGAGAACCCGAGATTCGCAATGATATACTAGGCGGAAACCGTCAATGTTGACGAGAAAAAAGGGCAAGGGTCGTTTACCATTGGCTCTTGTGGAATAGGCCGCGAGCCAATCTCCGTCTGCGGATCTGCAGCCAGTCCACCTGCCTTCACCGTCCAGGCCGACCTGTTATTGCTGATCCACGTAATGTACCCATTGTCGAATCCAGGTCGGTACTCAAAGCCGTACACGCTGCGGCATCCTTGGACCAGCTCGTAGCAACTTTGATTAGTTACGGTCAAGCCACTGGTGGTTTCTTGGTATGCCCCTGCCTCGACAGGTCAGCAACGTGTCATTCATCGTGCGTTTTGGCACTCACCACCACGGTAAGGATTGAGCACCGTAATGTTCGAATCGTAGATGGCATAGTTGTCCGACGTGTTGAACCATTGGTACGCAGGCTGGATCACACCATCAATCACAGCGCCACGAGAAAACGCACGTCATACGTTGAACGGCGCCCATTGCGCAGATTGGGACACCTAACCTATCGTCAGACGGACAATTAAACCTACGAGAGTGTAACACGAGACCTTGCCGACACCGTAGTCCACGGTCGCTTCAAAGATGTCGATTTCAGGCGCCGACCGGCCTACATAGCTGCCATTTTTACGGACAGGACCCGGATGGGATTCGCCAGGACACGTGCACGCAGACAAACGCTGACCGGGAAGGTACGACTGTGTCGCACGTCAGACACGAGAGGGAGACGGGCCAGGGAGACGGTCTACCAGGACACCGCCGTGTTCAGGATCCCCATTCTGCGTGGCAGCCAGTGGCTTATTCTGGCCGGGATACGTCTGGTTGGGCAGCGTGCCCACGTCACAGCTGTCATACGAGTAGGGCCACTAGGGAAATTGGATGAGAGCACCGGGCAGAACCAAAGCGATTATCTCACCAGACCCTCCAAACTTGCGCCAAAGCCAGCACGACCCAGGTTCCCCATCGTCCATCTTTTCCAACGACGTCAGGCCATGTTCCCATCACATGCGATCAGCACTTACACCGCAGGCCACAAGCCGCTAGCCGCATCGGTCAGCGCGCCATCACAAGAGAGCGTTGCGCACGCACTGAACACTGTTTGACCCCGGCAGGGTGACAGACGCTGGAGACACGTGAGTCACAACCCCACGCAAATCAGCAGACACCCACTCTCGATCAGTCCACCCGTAAAACAAAACTTGTTCCTGGTCGTCACGCCGCACGATTACCAGTGAGTTCATACCAAAAGTCACAATACTTGCCATGATTGAATCTATGCCACCCCATCGAGTCAGTCAGGATGGGACCCCCACACACGACCGCGACTCACCATGCCCGACCGGTACGTCAAGTTGTGGTTCGTCGCTGGATCCTGTTTGCTCAGCGTGATCGCCAACGATCCGTTCCTGGTCGTCACCGCCACGGGATCGTACCACTCCAAGTCGTTCTATCCACCCCACCACACATCAGCCCCGCTCGACCCCGACCAACGGCGCCCCGCGACTCACCGTACCCCAATAGTGTAGGTTGGGCGCCTCCCAATACGGATCGTCGCCCGGATTGAACGACCGCCCATCGACGTTGAATTCGTCCGAAAAGACGAGTTCGAGCGTGTCGCCGGTCGTGTAGGATGTCTTGGTGTAGGCCTCCTTGGGGGTGTCGACATCGATGAGACCACGGTTGCCCGGGATGAGAGGGAGCTGGCCCGTCGCATTGATGCCGCCCAGATTGAACGCCCCACGCGTCGTCTGCTTGTGGGACAGGAAATGACTCGCGAGCGGATAACCTGCAAAAAGGAAAAGACAGGACGCCATCACGTGACCAGTGCACATTTACCTATGCTGTCCGTCTGACGCGTCACCACACAGCAGACCAGCACGCGCAAGGAGGACTCACAAGAGGGCGATGCAGCTCCCGGCGAGGAGAAAGAGACAGCCGAGGTTGGCGAGACCGCGCGGGGTGCAAATGGTCCCTCCCTGGTCGCTCCGCAGATCCCGCCTCGGGTCCGGAGTGTGCAGGTAATCGTCCGGCTCTGGCGTGCCCATCGTCAGTGCTGTCGCGCCCCATTCAGCGGGGTTGGGCCGGAGCGAGTACTGCCCTCCGATTCAGACATCGGATTGTCTCCTCCAACGAAACGCGGCCTACCTGGTCAGACAACGAGTTCTGGGACGATGTGGTCAGCACACCACGAACCGACCCGCAAACGACGACATCGTACGCACCGTGTACGGCGATGGACTGGGCGACCTGCATAACATGGACACTGGGGAGCCCCGCTCCGAATACTCGCTCGTCGAGATGGACGGCGACCGCGGGCTTGACGGGACCGCCAGACCCGAGTTGGACGTGGACGCAAGGGCACTGTATTCCTGCCTCGTCAGAGGAGCGCTCATGCTGCTGTACTATACGTTGGTCCGCCACCTCGAAGGAAAAGAACGTAGAATAGCTGGACGGGCAACGAGAATAAAAAAGATTGAAATGGAGCCAACTGAATGCCACCGCGACGGGGTCACGTAAAACTCATGTACCACTACCGCCGTCTGACGCGACCACGGCGCTGCAGAGCGTCTCTGGCGTCGGCTTGGGCGACACCACGTCCACCCGCATCCCCAACGCGTCCCGCAAACACGCCGCCGTCGTAGAGCCAATCGCGGCGACCTTGACGCGTTCCCGCTCTGCATCGACGCCCAACACCTCGCGCAAGACCGGCGTGACAAACGCGGCCGCAGACGGCGCGAAATGCACCACCCACCCCCACACCCCCGTCCGTTCTGCCCAGCGGAGCCACGCCGTCAGTCGGTCATTACCGCACGCGCATGTGTACTCGCCTACCGGCGCCCTCTCCAACGCAGCCCCCAGATCAGCCCGAAACGTGGACGAGCCCGTCGTGCGATACACCTCGAGTGTGTCGAGCACAATGCCCCCAGACGTGAGCATCCCAGGGAGCGTCTCCCGGTTCTTGTCCCCCGTCAGATAGAGCATCCGCCGCCCCTGATCGCCGCCGTTCCCCTCCGCTAGGATGAACGCTGCGAGGCGCTCCGCCGTCCCCGTGTCTCCGCCACCACGAATGTCTGCCGGAGCGAGATGGGGACCCACAGACGGGCCCGAAAGCGTGGCGTAGATCTGAGAGGCAGCTGCCGCCGTCGCGTCCCCGACGACATAAAATGGGACCGTCCGCCAGTCCGCTGAGAATGGGGTGCACGGACGCCGATCTGTGAGGCGGGCTTTAGGAGCAGCACACACTGCGCACCTTGGGTTGCCTCTACTATCGATCGGAGCGCTTCGCGCCACGCCTCGACGGCACGTTTGCTCGTCAGAATCACCCCAGAAAGGCCCTGCGCGCCCGGCCCACGGACGATCTTGTCTCGGAGCACGTCGACATGGACGAGCACCGTCTCCAACACTGGCACAGACAATGGCACATACCCCTTCTCCTTGAACGCGATCTCGTACCGATCCGGTCCATCCTCTTCCGGCGCTCTAAGCAACAGCACATACTTCATTGCTTCGGGCAACGATGCGTGCACAGTTGGCACTCTGCGGTGGTGGACGTGTGATTGGTGGCGAAAGCAATGTCGTAGTTGATCTTGCCATTTGAGCGTCGGAAGCCAAGTCTAAACTTTCATAAGAGACCCACACTCGGCTCCCCTCCACATCTTTCCCCTAGTTTGATGCCCCGATCTCACTCGCGAGATAGACCAGCTCAACGCGAACCTCAACGTCCGGGCAGGTAAAGCTCACGGACAACCTTGACAGTCGCAAGAGGGAGACCCGTACTCGGACCGCCCCCATCACACTGCACGGACGGACTACTGGAACTCCAAGTGAGCGTTGGTGGATCCCCGACCACATCCGGGCCAATCAGGTGGATTGCTTATCCCCACCTAGCGGAAATATGTGCCAAAGACTGCCGGTGAGTCATCATCACAGGCAAAGACTTTGTCGATGTGGACCAGACCTCTGGTGAAGAGTCGAGTGCCGTCAGTAGCCAGAACTGATGATGCCAACCAAAACATCGCTCCAGAGGGACAGAAGGGGTGAGCTCTGATAGTACAATCCATGTTCAATGCCATCCCAAAACAGAACAAACTCTATGCTTTTCCACCAAGGACGCTGATGATGTTTTCGTATACCGTAAAGACGATCCCACCACTCATCTGCAATAGTCATTGGCTTTTGGAGCGGGCATCGAAGCTCGCTGCTCACCACCAAGCGGACTAGTCTGGGCGTCGTTCCAGTCCAGAACCGGAACAAACCTTCCTCTGTCAAAATTCGGTAGCCACAATGGAACGAATTCTTGTACTCTTGCGGAGCATTGAGAGCTTGCATGCGCGTCTTGATAACACTGTCCGACACGTCAAACGCACGCACGAGCGCACAAAGAATAGGGCGTACTCGAGTGGTTGTGTGACATAAACGGTCACGAGGCCCGCGATTGCACCGATTCCAAATGTGATCCCAGTCGGAAGCTGCTGACCTGGACGCGCGGTGGACTGGACAAACTGCTTGAGGGTGGTATAGGTCGTGAAGCGAACGGCAGAATTGGCGCCTTGTCGCATCATCTAGGAAAACAAGGATCGCACTAGCGTGCAGAAAGGGGATTGAGATGGACGCACGACGGGGAATAAACCTCGGTATATGCCCTTGATGCCTTCTTGGCGCACGATGGACACGGTGCCATGTACGAGACCGCGGTACTGGGGATTCGGACGCTTGGCATCGTCGATCAGTTTCGTTCTAAGACGAGTGTTGGCAGACAATGGGGCGCATACACGTATACGCACTTGATCGTTTCGGAGGGAGTGACGGCGATGATGGCTTCCGTCATCCCAGCACCCAGGCCAGCTGGGACGACAACACAATGTGTCACGTGAACGAATATGTGATGGAGCGGGACTAACCGACGAGACTTTTCGGCGGGCTCACTTTTCCCTGCGAGGCCGTGAGGACAAGACATGGGCTGGGACGGTCCGTGCTCACCTCGGCGTCCGCCAGGAGGCTTTTAAAGTAGTCGTAGCTGACGAAACGGACGCCAGCCTTGATCGCGTTTCCCACCACGAGTGCCGAACAACCCGAATAGAGACCGGCGAAGCCCTTTTCGCGGATGGTCGTGCGAATGATCGTCAACGGGGGTTCTCGCTGGTCTGATGAGCCCCCGACGTCGGTACGGACAGCGACAGACAGACCTGGCCACCAAACTGGGAGCGCGTCTTGACGAACTCGGTCGGGTATGTCACGAAACTGGCTAGACGTGTTGAGCGAGCGGACGAGGGCAAGGGCGGCGCACGTACGCTTCGATGGCCCCCGCCGTCGACCCAGCGACCAGCGCGTGCAGCGGCTTCTCGCGCCTGCTCGTCATGGTCAAGACCAGAAATGGAAATGGCCGGGAATGGCAATCGACGATGCCCTTTTATATCGCGAGGATGACATCGCACTGACGTCATTCCTGGGGGGATAAATACGAGCGACTCGTCCAAACCACGCTCTGATCAACACCATGTCGCTCCCCACTCCGCCCCATGACTCGTCCAACACAGCCCCAGCAGCGCAAGGACGGGACTCTCCAGAACCCCGAGGGCGAAATGCGTTCAACTCCGAACGTCCCCTAGACGTCGCACCCGCCCCCGAAGGTCCAACCTTTTCATGTCCATACAGACCAAGAGGCTAACTCGCTCTAGGTGGCGTTGCCATTGGCGGTCAGTCAGGCCTGCCCGAGGGAAACGCCAACATCGCGGACAAGATTGTAGGCAAGACGCAGAAGGCAGGTTTCGCGGCTGACAGTCGATGGGTCTGGCTGGCCTGACCCCTTGGACAGGTGATTGGCAAGTACACTCACAATGCCGAGATGCACGAGAGAGGCGAGCTTCGCGAGACAGGCGGCAAGGCTGCTGCACAAGGCCGTGCGCGGGCTGCCCACGATTAGAGTATAGCAACATTGGTGATCGTACCTGGACGATGGGGTGTAGAATATATTTATTGGCAAACTAGTGATAATCATTCACTGATCCGCCAACGTGCCCGAGCAGCAGTTTTCTCGTTAAATATACGCCGATAAAGGGCAAGCATCAGCGGGTTGGATCACACCCATATGCCAATAACAAGAAAGGGGTGTCACTGTATATTTTGTATGTCACACGTGCCTTTTGAGCCTGTAGGTACAGTTACAGTGCAGTACAACCCCTACCTCGATACTTGTCTTTCCGTGAGCCGTGTGCAGTTGTACAGTCCAAAAAGCGGAAGCATCATGCATAGGTGGAGGACACCGGTATCGCCGGCGACCAAGATATTGTCCGGAAAATATGGAAAGAAAGGGGACACTGATCGCAATTCAAGGCCACCAAAACAAATCCGTGCGTTTCAGCCAATGACTCGGATGACGTTTTCGTACACCGTAAAGAAGATGCCACCGCCGACCTGCGACGGTCAGTCAATCGCCTGCACAAGCCGACAATCCAAAAGTAGGCCGACTCACCACCAGGGCCGCCAGTCGCGGTATCGCTCCGGTCCACAGTCGGGTCAAGCCCTCCTCTGCCACGATTCGGTATCCACAATGGAACGCATTTCTGTACTCGTAAAGTGCGTCCAGAGTCTGCATGCGCGTCTTGATGACGCTGTCAGGACACGTCAGTGGCGCGCGCAAGCACGAAACCGGTCGGACATACTCGAGCGGCTGGGTGAGATACACGGTCACGATGCCCGCAACCGCGCCCATCCCAAATGTAACACCACTCGAGATCTGTTGTCCTGGAGGGGCGGCAGACTCGATGTACTCCTTGAGGGTATCATAGGTCGTGAAACGAAGCGCCGAGATGACGCCCTGGCGCAACATCTTGAAAGAAAAGGAAACGTCCATCACCGGGGCGAAAGGTACACCGATAAAAAGTGGACGTACGACGGGAACTAGACCTTGGTATATGCCCGCGATGCCTTCATGGCGCACGATGGACACGGTGCCGTGCAAGAGACTGCGGTACTGGGGGTCTGAGCGCTTGGCATCGTCGATCAGTTTCGTTCTAAGACAATAGTCAGGGCGTGGGCAGACAACGGGAACTCGTACGCACTTGATCGTTTCGGAGGGGGTGACGGCGAGGATGGCCTCCACCATCCCAGCGCCCACGCCCGCTGAGTAACAGTACGGTGAATCACGTGAACAGACGGATGCGAACAGGCTGACCCATGAGGTTCTTCGGCACACTAATATTTCCCTGCAGGGGCGTGAGGACAGGAGCACGACGAGCGGGGCATGCCAACCTCTGCGTCCGCCAAGAAGCCCTTGAAGTACTCGTAGCTGACGAAGCGCACGCCAGCCTTGACGGCGTGTCCGATGACGAGCGCCGAGCAACCCGAATAGAGACCGGGGATGCCCTTCTCGCGGACGGTCGTGCTGATGATCGTCAGCATCGATTCTCGCTGGTACGGTGAGCACGAGCACGGCAGCAGGCAAGGATGGACGGACCTGGCCGCCAAACTGGGACCGCGTTTTCACGAATTCGGCGGGGTATGTCACGAAGCTGGCAGAAACACTCAGCAGGCGACGTCGACGCGGAGACTGCACACGCACGCTTCGGTGCCCCCCGCGATCATCCCGGCGACGAGCGAGTGCAGCGGGCTTTCTTCTCTGATCGGCATGGAGGGTGTTGGGAGAGAGGCGTTGTTCGGTTCTCGAGACGTTCGAGCGAAAGCTGAACCGAGTTCGGGAGTAGGTCCATCGCTGGGCGAGTGCGAACCCGGAGCCGAATGTCTAATAAAATCATGATGATGGCGCTGATGAAACAGCTCGTATGCCCCGAAATAGAGGCTGGATGACATGTGTGAGAACGTGTGCGTGAGTAAGTACTGTTCCATGGAGAATCTCACCCAGAACGACCTGTGCTCAATCCAAAGTCCTCATGCAAAAGGTCGACTTCCATTCTGGTGCATCGGAACGAAGTATACCATCCCAGTGCCGTCGGGCGAGACTGTGTTGTATGTGTGCATGTTCCGAATTGACACCAATACACGGTAGCCAACGTCTATCTCGCGGGTCCACGAAATGGGTGGTAAGGGGGACGCCTACTCTCCAGGAGGAATTCCCTTCAAGCACAGGGCCTTCGGTGCCAAGGATTCTGTGGGGTTCGGCGTTTCCGCTACTACCCCCCGATGGTTTTTGGGGGAACTCTGGCGAACCAGCCCCCAGGATAGACCGTGGCACGTCCACCAAGCCACTAGTCCAACTTTTCAGGCGCGGTTACACTGACACAATGCGACCTGTCCGGGTTACAGTGTACTCCAGGGAGACTTGACCCGCACCAAGTGCAAGGGGAGCGGAGAAAAGGGGAAAAGTACATGCGCTCGTTGGGATCAGTGTCATTGGCGCATACGCCCCCTCGACGACTCGGAATCGAATTCCCTCTTGCTCTGCTCTCCCCTACAGAATGAAACGTCTCCCTCACTCTCCCTCATAACCACCTGCTTGGCAGGACAAGTCCGTTCCCGCACCACTCACTCCAAGATCATCAAAGACGACACCGGTTTTTCCTTTCCATGACGCAGCGGATGACATCTCGCTGGATTTCCTGACGTCATTCCAGAGTGGACCAGGCATAAATACGAACGACCCGTCTGAACTGCTCTCGCCAGTACCATGTCTTCCCCCACTCCACAGCTCCACGATCCGTCCCAACCGCCCCCGGCGCCCGGCACAACCACAGCAGCCGAGGACTACAGCTTGCCTCCCCACCCAGTTCGAGAGCAGGGCGCTCCAGAACCCCAAGGAAGGAGTGCGTTCACCTCCGAACGTCCCCTTGGCGTCACACCTGTCCCCAAAGGTCCACCCGTCTCTTCGTGTCCACACAGGCCATGGTATTTACTCGTTTTAGGTGGCGTCGCAATCGGCGGTCAACCAGACCTGCCCGAGGGAAACGCCAACGTCGCGGACAAGATTGTAGGCAAGACGCAGAAGGCAGGTTTCGCGGCTGACAGTCGATGGGTCTGGCTGACCTGACCCCTTGGACAGGTGATTGGCAAGTACACTCACAATGCCGAGATGCACGAGAGAGGCGAGCTTCGCGAGACAGGCGGCAAGGCTGCTGCACAAGGCCGTGCGCGGGCCGCTCACGATTAGAGTGCAGCAATAGTGATAACCGTGCTTGGACAGTGTAATATTGAGTTCGCCTATTGCTAGTCATCATGCATGTTTTGGCAAAGCAGTAACGAGCGCTCGCCAGAACGATGTTTCTGTAAGCTGCTCTTTTACCTGTCTCTACCAACCCGAAGATGTCTCTGGCGGGGGAAGGGGAGCACCATTCACGTACCGCTATAGAGACGGGACCGGTTCCGCAGAGCAAAATCGAGGTAAAAGATGCGCCCGATTTGCGGAGGGGCTTGCAAGGACAGGGAGGGGAAGCGAGCTACTGGCACTCACAGATGCGAGTGGTGAACATGTGGCAAGTCGAGCGTGCCACATATGAGCTGCACTCGAAGGCCTTCTGGATACTATCCAGGTCCTCGTTCGATTCTTTGACCTGTCCAAATGATGTGATCGATTCAAAGTCTACGATGTCAGGCAACTTAATCATCAATGCGGCACTGGTTTCCAGGAACGTGACGAGGTACCGTGAGGTCAGGTAGGACAAGAAGAGAAAGCAAGTGCATAAATCCGCACAACCGGTGACCACACACGTTGACTCTGAACAACGGGTAACGTAGACATCCCTTCGCCCCTTGCCGCCGCCTGTGCTCAAAAAGAATTAGCAAGGTCTGGTTCCGACACATGCGAGACCCAAATATTCGACCCAAGGTAAACAGACGGTCAGGTCAGTCCCAATCCTTGCTGGACCTGCTCTTCTTTGTGGCACTCCGTCTGTCCTTTTGCAACCTTTTACGCGAATTGTCCACCTTTTGGAAGCCAGCCACGCGCTCCTGTTGCTCCCGAGTCGGTGATCTCGTGATCAAATTTGCTGCAGACCGCGCTACCAAGGCATGCAGCTACACAGGATGGCTTCAAACGAGAGCTGTATACCATGCCGAAACTGACCTTTGCAAGCACATCGTCTACGTTGCATGCTTGTGAACGGGAGGCGCTAGATGTCATCAACAGAGAATGTGTCGACTTGACGTAGTACGGCTGGAGACTGATCGTCAACGAGGTCGTCGCAGTAGAGCAGTCAGGCCCGGCGTACGCTTTGCATCAGGCTCGCCCGAGCCCAAAGCGGTATCCATGGGGAATCGAGGCGACATCGAGCGGTCACCTTGGTGGATAGTTTATTGACGTTCTTGACGGGACATCAGTGGAAGGGCTTCGTGGTGTAATGAGACACTCGACTTGACCACCAGGCCCAGAGCTGCGAGAAAAAGACAGCTGAACCAGGTGTTTAGGAATGGTCGTTGCGGCTCGGAAGCTAGTCAACCAGGCGCATGCCTCCTTTTCGTGTTCAGGACCTATGGACGCAATCGCGGGTGGCTGCGGGAGGTTGGGAGAACTGTGAACTAATCTGATGCTAGTCCCTTGACCATGTCGGAAGAGGTGTCCTGAGAGCCGCAGACCACATGACATGCCAAGTAAGAGTTGTTGGAGTACGTGTGCACTGGTAGTTCAAGATGGGTAACGGCATACAAAAAGACATACTACATAAAGCGACGACAAAAAGCGAGCCAATAATCATAATCAATGTCCAACTGTCCAACAGATACGCCCAGCTCACTGCACCTCGGGCTTCTTGCCCTTGGTCGTGCTCGCCGTGAGGCTCTTGTGAATGAATGGCATGACACCGCCCCCTGCGATCGTGGCACGTACGAGGATATCGAGTTCCTCGTCCCCACGGATCGCCAGCTGCAAGTGGCGAGGTGTTATACGCTTCACGCGGAGATCTTTGGATGCGTTGCCTGAAATACCAACAATCCCGCGTGAGGAGCCAAAGGTGGCACGCGAGCAGTCCCGACGCACCCGCTAACTCGAGGACCTCGGCGGTGAGATATTCCAGAATCGCGCTCGTGTACACGGCAGCTTTGGCGCCGATTCGTACGTTATGTTGCGTACGTTGCTTCAGATAACGGTGGATACGACCGACGGGGAACTAGGAGGGGAGGGATGAGCGTGCGTGACCCCAAACAGGGGGGAAGGAGTACCTGAAGGCCGGCCTTTTGGCTGCGCGTTTGTATGGTGCGGGGGGCTGCGGACATGCCGGACGCCGCAGCGCTGCCCTGGTCAAGCGCGCCAGTCTTTGATTTTCCGCCTGTCGCTTTGGGGGGCATTTTCGAGGACTAAGGAGGGTTGGCGACCGTAGTAAAAGGTAAGGCGCGTCGCATTTTAGGGCCGGCGACTCGGTGTTGTTGATTGCGACGCGGTTCGTCACGTGAACCCGCCTTATCTACGCTAAGCATAGGACGCGACAACTTTCCACTCTTCGTGGTTGCGTGTCCATCGTAGCATGACCCAGCAGTCGGCTTTGGAGGGCGAAAGTTGAAATCTGATCCACTCGGATTACTGTACGGGCGCTGGGCCCACGTCTGTTCAGTGAGTACTTAAGCCATAGCCCAGTTGGTGACAGAGCGGACTGCATCCGTCTGTTTGCGAGCATCTTCAAAGTTCAACAAAGATCCCTGGAGGCCAGCTTGCATCGTCTCTTTTTCGGAGCCTGCTTTGCTTTCGTTGACGGTCTTGGGTTTAGCATTTCCATGGCTGTGGACTTTAGCACCCACATCATCTGGAATCGCCTCTTCTCGTCGCCACCGTGGACGATCGAGAGACGGACCGCTCCCACATTTCGATACATCGCGCTTTGCATACAAGCTCATCGAGTGCTCCTGTGCCGGTCCGGGTCCGTGTTGCCCCTTTTATCGTCCTCCAACATTCTGTTTGTTGAACGCCACCCGGCACCACTAGCAAGGGTGGCCAGATCTGTAGTTCCACGTCGTCGCGGCCACGGCTTGCCTCAGAATGTGCTGACGCTGTAAGCTTGGCAGTCCGACCTGGTTGGCACGTCGCACCAAGGGAATTGTGACGCTAGCGAATTGCACGGATTAATGCTGGGAGGACGCCCGGTCTGCTCCCAGGGCACCAGGGGGACTGTGAACGTTTGAACGTTGGAGGCCCCTTGTCAAGTTTTAGGCACATTTCAGAATGACGTCAAACGGCCCCCCATGGACGTTCATTGAACCTAATGCATTACCACCTCATATGTACATAGTACACCCATGGGACGAGCCCGCATCCGATGCTGGTGAATAGAAGCTGACTAATAATTGTGGGGCATGGACGCCCCGGATAGAAGTCGTCTCCGGAAACCCGGGCATCACACGATTCCCGTGTCCCATGTGCACTTTTGGTCGAGGGTGGGATCAAGATCAAATCAGCACGAGGAGTCTCACTTGGTAATGATGGCAACTTTTTTTCTAGCCAAGGGGGGCTGCCCGGCTGCGCGATAAGGCTAACCTCAAATGGTGGACAGTGGCCGCGATTGATTGATCAGTGACATGACCGGCGTTTGAGGCTGAGGTCCCGCCAGCAGTGTTTCACGCGGGCGACATGTTTGTCGAATTGATACCTACGCCTTGGCCCCGCTGCAGCTATGCCACTTCCCGCTCACAGATTCATCTGCGATCTAAAAAAGAGTAAAAGCGCAGCATAACATGTGCTGGGCCAATGTTCAGCGAGTTGAAGGTCGAAGCGCTGAATATCAAATTATTCATATACTACCAGTGACGCTGCCAGCCACCAGTGGAGTAGGTTCAAGAGGACGACGAGGCCCTAAGTAGTAGCAAGCGCAGAAACGTCAAGTCGGTTGTTGATGACATACGCTGACAGCACGGGGTTTGACTAGGACAGAATTCGACGCACCGATTAGTACCTCGACTCGGCGGTGGTAAGTAGCACGCAGTGAAGTCATACACTGCCCCGGACTTAGCGTTGCGCGGATCCAGTAGTTCTGACAGTAGCACGATACGTTCAAGCGTCGGCTGCTTGTCGCTTCGACCATGTGTGTAGCGAGAAGTGACTTATAGGACGAGAATCAGTGCGAACGCCAATCCTCGACTGTGAGCGCTTACCAGGGGTCGATGTTAGATAGGTTTTTGAACGAGTCTTTGCGTTCACATCCGGAGACCGCCAAAGCGTTGTACATACTGCAAGGTGGGACCGGTACTACTAGGGGTCTATTCATCTGGCTGCAGGGTGCTGGCGGGTGCCATCCCAGCGCCGAGTGTGTCTTATGCGTGAATTTCGTCGAAGTGAAGCACTTTGTTGCAGAGTGCATGATCGTGTCGGGCGAGTCAAGGCTGGTCATGTCGGTTTGCCCTTCAAATGGGTTACATCGTACCCGGATGCTGCGCACGAACAAGAGGCATACCTTGTGCCCACGGGCGACAGGACCTGGGAGGGTACTCTGTTTCCCTGGCAGCAAGAATGGCACCTTTTCTGATTCGTCACTCTTGGAAGGCTGTCCGACCACACAGAGGTTGGCGATCTAGGGGCTGAGAAAAACGATGTTATGTCTAACGAGGATGCCAGTGAGTCTGAGGCCGTTATCAAGGGAGCGTAGGCTGTGCCAACGGACGCAAGCCTGAGACATCATGGAACCTGAGGCATTACTGGCATATGACCCACTATGTCCTTGCCCGAAGACCGGTACTCTTTGGTCAGTGATTAGGACCGGGCTCTCTGCCCGCAACCTGGGGACATATTAATGAATCACCGCGGAGCATTGAATACTCAGTACTCGGGACCATTAAGGTAGTCACTGTGAATCCCGAGTGCCAGTGGTG
>JBBPTA010000043.1:39115-49292 GCA_038093915.1 Boletellus aff. emodensis
ATCAAAGTTGACGTTGAAACATTGACCCCGGTTACGATGCTGTATCCGGCTCCGATTTCTAGTATGATATCATTGCATGAAGTTCAGGATATGGACGTATATGGCTTATCAGTGGGGAGCTGTCAAAAAGTGAATTCGTCGTCGTCAGGTACCGCGAAAGACATAAATGGCGGTAAGCGCCCACGGGATGCTTGTTCCCAACTCTTCCGGTCCTTCCCAGACGGTGACTCGGTGGTGGTTCCCACTGTCTCGTCTTCTGGCACCGTTGTGAATGCACGCCCTTGCGGTGTACAGCAGAGTGGTCTCTGCTGTGCATTGCAGGCGCGTGCACACATTATCATGATCCCGTGATTTCGCCCACGCTAGCGTGCAGGCCTAGGCCCTCGCAGGTGGCTAATGCGGTGAATCCGATAAAGTTCCAAACGTTCACCACTGGCGCGATCGTCTGCCGCCAGGGTGGCTCATCAAGAAGTTCATCACAATAACTCAAAAGATGAGATCACGCCGGCTTCTTTTGACAGGCTTTGGAGCCCATTTCGTTTCACCATCTAGACAGCATAGCCAAGGGACACGAGTAGCCGCAAGCGTAACGTTTCAGCCTCCGCCAAGAAGCATGAACCGGTGCACGAGTACCACTCGTGTGTTGCACGTTCTCCCGTTTTTTCCGGTGGAGCACGGCGCACAGGCTCCTTGAAGAGAGAGAATGGTCGACTGCCACCACGCTTGTGCTCAGGGCAGCATGACGGAACGCTTCAAGGGGAACGAGTTGAAAAGGTGAGTATTAGCGACGAGGCTGTGCCGCGATAACCGTGTAACAATGGCGAAATGGGCGCAGCATGTCGACCAAGCGCAATGGCGAAATCACCGCACTCGCTCCGAGAAAAGACAGAACGGATGTCTAGGAGATAAGGCACCTAGATATAAGGCTTAGAATCATTTTGTACACCTCTCCCAACAGGTTGCTCGACAGTCATGGAAAAGCAGGGGGGGAGCTCCAGCCAACGCAAGTCGGGAGATGACCAGGGTGGTTATGGAATACAGATAGGGTGCTCCCTCTCCTCTCCATTCATGCCAAATCTCTCTCGTTGACCTCTACACGTCGACAGGTATCGCACTCTTTCAATTCGTGTCGAAGAGAAGGTTGAAATCGGCGCCAAACCCCAGAAGTCGGCTGACCCCGCAGATGCCATTGCTGCTATCGACGTCCACCTTATACCGGTAGATGACGTTTTCGTTCGTTACTCCTGCAGCCCTGCAGTCGGTCTCGAGTCTACTGCCGTCGAACGCAGGCTAAAAGACGGGAAGAACATTATTAGCCCTCCTCCTACCCAGTATTGGCTCAAAGCCCTCAACTATGTCTTTGGCGGTTTCAATTTTCTCATGTGGATTGCCTTCGTTGTCACCATCGTAGGTCTCCCCACGCGTACTCGCCCTTCTTCCCATCAATAATGGAAGACATCTAGCTCTCCTACAAGCCCCTTGGCCAGCCTCCACTAGTTTTTAACCTTGGCGTCGCTGTTCTCCTTGTAAGCCCCTCCTCTGCGAAACCCCTGTGTCATTCACAGTACCGTTTCCTCTCACAGATGCTCGTTATCGTCGTCTCCGCTACGTTCTACGCTTTGGTAGACTGGAACGCGAACCGTATCATGAAGTCTATCAGGTCCCTCATCGCTCAGGAGGCGGCGGTCATACGGGAAGGCAAACAGCAACTCATTCCCGCAAACGACATCGTTGTTGGAGACATCGTTGTCCTCGCTACTGGTGACCGTGTGCCTGCGGATCTCAGGATTGTTCAAATGTCCTCCGATTTGCGCTTCGACCGGTCTCTGCTCACTGGTGAAAGGTCCGTTTAACCTGTCTTCTCCAAATGACGACGGGAATTCGACACTGACCCTCATTACTAGTGACATGGTCCCGGGATCCCTCGACGCCACCGCTGAGAACGCCCTCGAGACACGCAATTTGGCCCTCAACTCGACGTTCGTCACACAGGGTACCTGTCATGGCATAGTGTTCGCCACCGGCGATCGCACCGTCATGGGGCGTCTGGTCCGCATGTCTGGGGAGACAAAGTTCAAATTGACGACTATCCAGAAAGAGATCTGGTTCTTCACCAAGGTCATTTCGGCCGTCGCTCTTTCGCTGTTCTGCATTTCGCTTCTCCTGTTTGGTGTCTGGCTTCGCACGAGTTATCCAGGATACGAGTCCATCAGCAACGCTATTATAAATTCCATCGGGTGTCTGACCGCGTTCGTGCCCCAAGTAAGTTTACCTTTGTCTGAAAGAGTGCATACCGAAATTGCTCCATCAGGGTCTCCCCGTCTGTGTCGCTCTTTCCTTGACTGTAATTGCGCGCCGCATGGCCAAGCGACACGTGTTGGTGAAAAACTTGGCGACGGTCGAGACTCTCGGTTGCATATCTGTCCTGTGCTCCGACAAGACCGGTACTCTGACCGCAGGAAAGATGGTATGCCGTACTGGCCCCCGTTCTCTCCCCACGACCATCGTGCTGAGCTCGCTTCGCTCTCATAGGTCGTTGCGTCCGTCGCGTTCCTCGATGCCTCCATGAGAGCTGATAATGTCGAGGAGAGCGTAGCGGAATCGGCTGACCCTGAGTTGTATGGTGGTCTTCGTGTCGTACACCAAGTCACCAGGCTCTGCAACGGCGCGAAGTTCGACGGCGCTACCGCGGATCGCCCGGTGGCCGAGCGTGTCATCAAAGGAGATCCCACCGATACCGCCGTTCTCCGCTTCTCCGAGGGACTCTCGATTCCTAGTCTCGGCATCGATAGCGCCTCGCTCTTGGTGAACTCCAAACGGCTATTCGAGATCCCATTCAACTCTAAAAACAAGTGGATGCTTTCGGTCATGGAGGTCAACGACATATCCTCTGGTGAGGTCAGCGAAAAGAAGGGCAAGACGTGGCTGTTCGCAAAGGGCGCTCCCGACATTCTGTTCCGTTCTTGCACCTCAGTTATGAGATCAAACGGCTCCGTGGTGCCCCTGGACGCCTCTACAAGGGAACAACTGTCCACACTCCAGGGTGCCTGGTCGAACGAGGGTCAGCGTGTTCTTGCCTTGTAAGTCCACCCTTCTCGTGTACAGAGGCTGCTCCTCAAGAAGTGCATAGATGTCGCAAACGGCTCGATGTATTCAAGAGTGACCTTCCCCCGAGTGATTTGGAAGACGTCATGTATAGTGAAATGCAGGAATTGACTTTGGTCGGATTGATTGGTATCCGCGATCCCCCTAGACCAGACGTTCCAGCGTCTATCCAGATCATTCGGAGAGCCGGCGTTCGCGTATTTATGGTTACCGGTGATTTTAAATTGACGGCGGTGGCCATCGCCCGACAGGTACGCCGCAGCAGCCCCATTTAATGTCCTTTGTGGCGTCCTTGTTGATCGGTGCTCGTCCAGGTGGATATCATTACGCAACAAACCATTGACACAGTCGAAGACGTTCGCACGGCAGCCGCCAAATTCCCAGAGGGAGTGCGCCCATCGCTCATCAAGCCCTCTGACGAAGATCCCATCCGCGCCCTTGTTCTGACCGGCGAGGATGTCGCCACCCTTACGCCAGCTGACTGGAATGTGATCGTCGGTTCTTACACGGAGATCGTGTTCGCACGAACGACGCCTGACCAGAAAATGTCAATCGTAGAGAACATCAAAGCTCGTGGGGACAACACTGTCGCAGTCACCGGCGACGGTGTAAATGATGCGCCGGCACTCAAGGCATCTGACATCGGTGTCGCTATGGGAAGTGGAAGCGATGTTGCAAAGGAAGCTGGTGAGTCTGGCTCAGGCCTCCCCGTCATCACCTAGTTAACTCCGATCCACGGTAAGCTGCGTTGATCTTGCTCAAGAACGACTTTGCATCCATTCCTGTGGCTATTGAGATGGGTCGTCTGGTATTTGACAACCTGAAGAAAGTGACGCTCTACCTTATGCCAGTGAGTCACTTACTGTCGAGCACTGCCCCAGCTTGCAAAACTGAGTTACGCGTACAAGGTTGGTTCATACACGGAATTCATGGGGGTATTCGCGAACGTCTTGCTGGGAATGCAAATTCCCCTAAGTTCTTACCTGCAAGTTTGTTTTTCGATCACAAACGACGTCGTCATGTCCATCGCTTTGATGTACGAAAAAGCGGAGGCTGACCTTATGTTACGAAAGCCACGGAACGCCAGGACGGATCGTCTTACGGATTGGCGGCTGTTCTTCCAAATTTACCTGGTTAGTTGCTGTATGGGTTCTGAGTCCGTGAACTTATCCTCAACCAACTAGTTCCTTGGACTCATGGCTTGGCCCTGCTGCATGGCCATGTGGTTCGTGTACATGGACCAGAATGGTCTGGGTTTCTACGATGTCATCCTGACGTACAACAATTGGGCGGCCGGTTGGAAGGGCAAGTCTGCCGCTGAACTGAATGATCTCGTCAACACTGGGCAATGCATTTAGTGAGCCTACCCTCTCCCCTTGGCTGCTTGACTGCTGACCTGGAATAGCTACGTGACCATGGTGTTTATTCAATATGGCAACATTCTTGCAATCCGAAACAGGAGAGTGTCGCTCTTGCAGTCGAATCCACTGTGGGGACCCAGGCAGAACCGGATCATATTTATCGGGATGATTGGCACGGCACTCATCGCCGTTGTCAATTTGTACGGACCCGGGCTGCAGAATGTTTTCGGCACCACACCGATTCCAGGGATGTTCTGGGGCCCACCATTTGGGTTTGCGCTCGCGATATTGATTGTTGACGAGCTGCGCAAGCTGATCGTGAGGACGTACCCCAAGGTGAGTCTCGAATATGCGCTGCAGCAGTGACGTCATAGCTCACCGCATTTGGGTACCAGTCCATCGTTGCCAGGATGGCGTGGTGACGGCAACCTTAAGCCTAAATGGTTATCGGATCAATCCACCATCTATCCACACGAACACTGGCATGTGCCACTATTATATCTGGCTTGCAAGGGCCCGCAACCATAAATTATCCCATGTCGCACGATATTCCGATGAGGTACATACACAATCCATTCGATATTGGTATTTTCTGTGGTGTGCCTGAGGTGGACGCCGTGCACGACCCAGATGGGCTCCAAGGGAATAAACAACGCTGAGACTGGAGCCCCAAACGATCAGATCCCCATCAGTGCGTGTCACATCAACGATGGCCCACCTGTGCCGCCTCGGATCTGAATCGGAGTGTCGCAGGGGGCTCAGGTTGCCAGCTGTCACTGAGCGAGCGAGTGGTCCAAGTGGGTCTCGGATGGCATTTTCAAATGGTGCTCGTGAAGGTGCGTTTATATGCGACGGAGGTGTTTTTGCGAATGGGATGAGCAAGCTTGTGTGATTCTGAGCCTCCCCTGTTGCGTCATCCTGGATCTTAGCGGCGAATCCCACGCAGCGATGGACCCTTTGTTCCGGAATATCATATGTCGATGCAGCAGATGACTTGGTGGCGCCACTGCCTGACACTTGAAGCCCGCCCACCGTGGAGCGCGACGCCAGGCAACACTTCAGGGATGTCTGTTCCTTGTACTCGGCGTTGTTCGGACCCTAACGTGCTATAGTGAAGCTCCGGTGAGTGTCCGACGTGAATAGCGAAAACGGCGCGGCAGGACACAGCCAAACGGCGGACCTGAGGGAAATACGGCCCGGAGGGATTTATTTAAAGATCTCCCACTCTGCATCTCGAACTACATGGACTTCCAGAGGACGAACTCGAAGGCGTCGGTCCCGGGGAGGGACAGGGTGTCCGGTTATGGCATTCAGATCGGGTAGGAACCTTTGTTGCGCTCGCCTTTCATCGTTTGTCCGCTGACCTCCCGTCCCAGTTACCGAACGCTTTCGGTTCGTGTTGACGAAAAGCAGCTGCCTGCGAAGCCCAAGGCTAGCGCGGATCCGGCCGACGCCATCGCAAGCATCGACGTCCACCTCATCACCCCAGAGGAGGCGTACACCCGCTACTCTACTCACCCTACGCTTGGTCTGGACGACGCCGCCGTTCAGCGCAAGATCAAGGATGGCAAGAATGTCATCAGTCCGCCCCCAAGCCAGTACTGGAAGAAGGCGCTCAACTATGTCTTTGGTGGCTTCAACTTCCTCATGTGGATCGCGTTCATCTTGACACTCGTAGGTCTTTTTCTTTTTCTTTTTTAAAAAAAACTTTGGTAGCTCAACCTCGCTCTTCCCAGTTGTCGTATAGACCCCTCGGTAACCCACCTCGGGTCTTTGTGCTCGGTGTGGCAGTTCTTCTGGTAAGTGCTGTCTGTTGTATATGCTCCGTAGTTCTTCACACGTCTTCGGCTATAGTTCCTTGTCATCCTCGTTTCGGCTACCTTCTATGCCTTGGTAGACTGGAATGCCAGCAGGATCATGAAGTCAATCAAGTCTCTCATCGCCGAAGAGGCGTCTGTGGTTCGCGATGGAAAGCAGGTGGTTCTTCCCGCAACCGACATCGTCGTCGGCGATGTCATACTCCTCGGTGCTGGCGACCGTGTCCCTGCCGACTTAAGGATAGTAGAGGCCTCCTCGGATCTTCGTTTTGACCGTTCCCTACTTACCGGCGAGAGGTGAGTTCGACCAACCGCCTAGATTCACTGTGCCCGGATGAGCTAAGAGCTGCATAGCGATATGATCCCTGGTGTCTTGACCGCGACTTCGGACAATGCCCTCGAGACTCGTAATCTCGCCTTGAATTCGACCTTCGTTACTCAGGGTACCTGCACCGGCGTCACATTTGCTACCGGTGACCGCACGGTCATGGGTCGCTTGGTGGCCATGTCCGGCGAAAAGAAATTCAAGCTGACGACGATTCAAAGAGAGGTCTGGATTTTCACCAAGATGATTTCATGTGTCGCTCTTTTTTTTTTCCTCTTCTCGCTTCTTCTATATGGTGTTTGGCTGCGGACGACGTATCCTGGCTACGACACGACGAGCACGGCCATCGTAAATTCGATTGGTTGCCTGACGGCTTTCGTGCCTCAGGTGCGTTTTGCGCAGTTACTCGTGTGTTTCTTTGTATCTAACCACTCCTTAGGGTTTGCCCATTTGTGTCGCCCTCTCGTTGACTGTCATTGCTCGACGTATGGCAAAGCGCTCTGTGCTGGTCAAAAATCTGGCTACCATCGAGACCCTTGGGTGCATGTCCGTCCTCTGCTCCGACAAGACAGGTACGCTCACAGCAGGGAAGATGGTGCGTCGGGTGGAATAAGTATTTCCCATTCACGTCCTTACTAGAATGAATAGATGCTCGAGAACATCGCATTCCTCGACGATCGTTTCTCCGTTCGTGACATCCCAGAGAGGGTCGGGGGAGCCCCTGAACCGGCCAGATTTGCTGGTCTCAAGTCCATCCACCAGGTGTCTCGGCTGTGCAACGCCGCGAAATTCGATGCGACAACTCTAGACAAGCCAATCGAGGAACGTACTGTCAAGGGCGACCCGACTGACACTGCACTTCTGCGCTTCTCCGAGGGACTGTCGGTCCCGAATCTGCAGATTGATTCCCCTACGCTTTTACAATCTTGGCAGAAACGCTTTGAAATCCCGTTCAACTCTCGGAACAAATGGGCGTTGACGTTTGTAGTTTCAAACGACGAGAAACATGACGATGCGGGATGGATCCTCGTCAAGGGTGGTCCGGATGTATTGTTCACCTCGTGTACCAGCGTGCTACGGTGTGATGGCACCGCGGTACCATTCGGGCCAGATGAAAGGCAGAGGATGTCTGCGATTCAAAACGAATGGTCGGACGAAGGAAAGCGGGTTCTTGCACTGTGAGTCTTGTTTATTCACAGAGGAGACCACGTTCCTTATACTTGTCCCGCAGTTGTTGCAAACCTTTGGACGGCGTCAAGCTGGAATTACCTGCAAACGCGATGGAAGAAATGATGTATGACGAGATGCGAGATTTGATGCTCGTCGGTCTTGTCGGTCTTCGCGATCCCCCTCGTGAAGATGTACCGGCCGCGATCGAAACGATCAGACGAGCTAGTGTTCGCGTGTTTATGGTGACTGGTGATTTCAAACTTACTGCGGTAGCTATCGCACGCCAGGTAACTGGTCCCTGGAATTCGATCTACCACCGCATGCTCAGGGTGTGTTTCCTTGATCAGGTTGGGATCATTTCGCAGGAACGCATTGACACGATCGAGAACGTGAAGGCGGCTGCATCCGAGAACGCACCTTCCAAATCACGTTACGATGTCAAGCCCTCAGAGGACGATGCGAACAGGTCGCTCGTCCTGACTGGTGCAGATGTCTCTACTCTTACCCCGGCCGACTGGGATGTCGTCATTGGAACATATACTGAGATTGTGTTTGCGCGCACCACTCCTGACCAAAAGATGAAGATCGTCGAGGAGATCAAGTACCGTGGGGACAACACAGTGGCCGTCACGGGTGATGGTGTTAATGACGCCCCCGCTCTGAAGGCCGCGGACATTGGCGTGGCGATGGGAAGTGGAAGTGACGTCGCAAAGGAAGCTGGTATGTAGATCCACTCCTCACTCCTGTCGCATCGCTGAAATGTACTTCCAGCTGCGCTCATCCTTCTCAAGAACGACTTTGCATCGATACCGATTGCTATTGAGATGGGTCGGCTCGTGTTCGACAACCTCAAGAAGGTTACTCTGTACCTCATGCCGGTCAGTAATTTTTTGCAGGTGCATTGACGAGGACTGACTCGAGTGTCAGGCTGGAAGTTATGCAGAGTTTATGGCCGTTCTTTCGAACGTACTTCTTGGTATGCAAATCCCCATTACTACATATCAACAGATCTGCTTCTGTATTACGAACGACGTTGTCATGTCAATATCCCTCATGTACGAAAAAGCGGAGGCTGGTGAGCAGTGCACGACCAGTAGTTCTCAGATGATGTTTTCTGATTGTATGGTCAGACCTCATGACCCGCAAGCCACGAAATGTACGCACAGATCGTTTGACGGACTGGCGTCTATTCGTGCAAGTTTACTTGGTAAATCTCCAATGGTCGTGAGCTGGGCACGTCACTGATCGTTTCGTCAGTTCATCGGGCTCATGATTTGGCCTTGTGCAATGGGGATGTGGTTCTTCTACATGCAGCGCCAAGGCCTCAGTTTCTACGACGTCATCTTGGTTTACAACAAATGGACAGATGGCTGGCAAGGCTTCACGATCGAACAACTCACCGAGTTTGTCAACGTGGGCACTTGCGTCTAGTACGTCGCTGGTCATATTCTTCACACCTGTCCACTGACGCCGTGCGGTTCTCCAGCTATGTTACAATCGTGTTTTGCCAGTACGGCGGCTTGCTCTCTGTTCGCAACCGTCGTGTCTCGATGGTACACTCGAATCCGCTTTGGGGTCCACGCCGCAATTTGGTGATTCCCTGCAGTATGGTCGGCACGGCTCTGATTGCGGTGGTCAACCTGTACGGCCCTGGGCTTCAACACGTCTTCGACATGAGACCCATTCCTGGCATATTCTGGGGTCTTCCCTTTTGCTTCGCGCTTGGCATCTTGATGATGGACGAGCTACGCAAGTTGATCGTGAGGACGTACCCCAAGGTAAGGATTGTCCCATCCGCTACGTCGGCTGACTCACGCAACATGACCCAGTCTTTTGTTGCTTGGGTCGCGTGGTAATTATTTCTGTTTTGAACTCCTTGGTGTCAAAACTTGCCTACAATGAGACGAGTATGGCGAAGATTCAGAGACGGCGATGGTAACGTGGTGTATTTCACTCTGCAGATGGTACATAGCATTATTACTCAGGTATTGAGACTTGCCTGGCCCTGTATATTACAACGCACCTTTCGTATAGACCTGCAAAGAAATTAGAGTCCTGCCAGTTATTGGTACCGTGGGGGCAGTGGAAGAGATCCGTTTGGACACCTCCCCGTGATGACTTGATCCTAATCCTAACATGTCCAAAGTGCCTGACTTGGGGTCTTCATACCGCCGAGCACGTAAGTACGCCCAACCCAGGACGTATGTAGAGGATGCCACTCAGGGGCAAAGGTCTGGTGACCAAGCAATTAGCACAAGGTACGCCAGCCAGCCCTGCAGAATTCGCATCATGATCGGTGACGCTCAACGCCGCCCACACTACGGAACACTACCACGACATTCAGGCAAGCATTGCATCGCCTTGTTAGATGATTGACGTGAACAAGTCGACCAGCCTGG
>JBBPTA010000044.1:10154-21544 GCA_038093915.1 Boletellus aff. emodensis
GACGACCACGCCCCAAACACGCGCCTGCCGCATGCAAACAGGGATTGTCACGCGCACCATGGGAACATAACGAGGGTATCGGGCGGGACGAGTGCCTTCAGCGATGAACGCGACGGCCGCGTGCAGTCTGACAGTGGGGTGCGGAGGAGAGCGAGGCCGCTGGCGGAAATGTCCGCAGTCGACGCGCGAGATGAGACGGTCCATAAATATCGACTTGTTCCGCCCCATCAAACTTCTATCTCCCCCGGTCAGAGATGCTCGAAATCGAGTGGAAGTCTTCGGTAAGCCGGTTGTTGCCCGCGTTTCTGTTTGATCACAACCCCGGGTTTCAAGCATTATCACTCGAACGGCCGCCGGCGCAGTCGTCCAAAGGCCTCGACGGTGCACGGCTGGCTCGTCAAGTGGCGAGCGACATTCAGCGGCAACGAGCGCCTCCGCAAGGAGGGCATACGTGAGATGCACGAAGCCAAGGCCGTCCGAGAGCGGAAAAGACAGCGGAAGGCGGCGCGGCTCGCCAAGGCGGGCGCATCAGCGTCGCCCTTCCGTCTTTGGCCCATCTCACTCGGCAGCAAGCAGCGCCAATCACACGCGCCAAAGAACCTCTCCCGCCCCTCCCAGCGCGCTTCTCCCAAACGTCCGAGTCGCACAAACACTCGACGTCCACCTCCCCCAGACCCGTCGCCGAGATCTACCCCTGTCAGTAGCCCGCGACCTAGTCATACCCGCAGGCAGACTGGAGAGCGTGACCCGCGCAGCTCACGAAAGGCATCCTACGACAGTCGGGGTGACGTCGTTCGACTTGCGAGCAAGAGACGGCGTCTCACCGCACCAAGCTAGCCACCGTATTGCATATTTATTGTTCCCAGGACACCTATTTATACCATTAGATAGCCTGTCGAGTCGGTCCACCGCGAGCGGTGGCCGATCTGCCATAGATACAATTCATGCGGGCAGCGAGACGCGAATGCTGCATGAGCGTGCGCACGGCGGGAGCCACTACACCTAAGTTGCAGCGCACAGTCAACGAGGCAAGACTGGAAGATGTCCTTACGTACGTCTCAGCGCGACTTGTCTCCCGTGCCGGCCACCACTTTTGTTTTCTTCTTTTTACGTCTTTTCCGCCTTCTTTTGGAACCGTTCAATTCGCTATTGTTGCCGGGCTTATCAGCGAGGTCCGGCGGACCGTCGAGATTTAACAATCGGACGCCAAGCAGTTTAGCGTTATCAGGCGTGAGCACGGCACTGGCATGGACTCGACTAAATTCTGCAGTCCTCGCTCTTGCCGGTACCGGTGCTTGTGGGATTCAGAAATGAATAGAGCATCAATGTACGGTCAGCAAGCACGAAACCATAGGCGTACCGGAAGTTTCCCGGAACACCCCCCAAGACGAGGCGACAGTTGGACTGAGCGGGAACGTGGGATTGAATAAGCACTATCGTAGGCGGTGAAGACCGACGTCACTGACCGCTGATCACCCGGCCCCGACCCCGTCTGCTGCCCGTTTTTTGTAGAGAATGAATCTAGCAGGGTCCAGTTATTGCCGTATTCGAGCGCAAAAGGGACAGCCCTGACTGTGCATTGTAGGCTCCACCACAGATGAATTATTCAGCGGGGAGACCACATGCTCAGAGTCGTTCGCAACAGATGGCTTGACTCCCAAGTCGGCCTTTCTTTTCTTCTTGCTGGCTTGGGGTCCGAACGGGTCCGCGTTCGTCTTCCGTTTGGCCGGTCTCCCTTTGTGTTCCTCGTCGTCCGATTTCGAGCAGCTTTGTGGCTGCGGCCCCACAATGCCCTGGGGTTTTTCTCCGTCCTTCCCGAGTCTACGCTTGAGTTTGGCGGCCTCATGAGCCAGTGGTGGCGCGATAGGAAGAGAGGCACCAACGCCCAATCTACACGGTGTTTATGTGGGTCCACAGCAGACACGACATCATCAGGTACCTTGCAGGTCGGCGCAGTTCGTCCTCGAGTGCTTGTGCTGTATCGGTGCCACCGGACCCAAGTCGTGCAAGATGACAGGGTTTTATCCAAGACGTGACTAGATTGTGTGCAAAAGACATGGTCAGGTCAACCTGAGCCTGCAGACTTTCCGCGTCGACATCGTCGTGGGTGACCATGGACAGGGTGTTGGTCCAAGGCGTGCTTTCTCACGCCCGCCTCCTCCTCCTCGTCCGACGCGATGGCGAACAAGCGGAAAAGGGACGAACTGGACTCCGACTTGGACGATGTGACACCTGGAAAACAAATCCTGCCCGTTGCAAACCTCCCCGACGACTTTGACCAAGAGCCGCAGGACGGGATGCAGTACCTGTTCTTGGTCAGGTATTGTCTCCACTTGGTTGCGCATTCGACTTGCATTCACTGAGCCCACAGGCGAGACGCACGCCGACTGCCTCGCATCACCAGGGTGCGGAACCCGTATGAAGTGCCCGAGACGACAGTCGTGCACACGCCGACACCCTTGGTTGCCGACGACCTTCCCTGCGAGAAGTGGAGGACCGCGTTCCAGGCTCATTTCTCCAATTTAAGAAAGGTATGTGTGTCTCAGGGTTGACGTGACGCTCGTGTTCATATGTACAGAATCTCGCACAGACGACCCATGGCGGCCACGACCACTCGGACTCCAGGCGGAGGACAATTCCAGAGAAGAAAGACAGGGACGCATGGTGGAGATTCCTCGCTGGCCATCCCGAGTCGGTGTGGGGCCCAAAGGACGGGCCGACTCGTAAGAAGCCCAGCATGTCACATCGCATGCGAGCATTTGCTCACTCCGCCGAGGCTGTGTTCGCTGACGGTGCGACGAACCCACCTGGCGTGCCGTCAAAAGACGAACCCTCTCGTCTTCCGACCCCCTGTTTTGTCGATTCGTCAGAGAATGCTCCAAACACTCTCGACCATTCTCAAAATGCGCGATCAACAGATGCAGCACCATTTGCAGCCAACTCATCGGAGGAACACACTGGGCAACTTTCGCCCCCCAAGGTCACGCCAAGTCATCTGCGGGAAATTGACCATGTACGGCATCTGCTTCTCAATTCCGTCTTGTGCGCTCATTCTCGAGCGCAGCGAATGTCGATCCATCTGCTAATGTACTTTACGCACTGGATAAACGTTCATTTGCAGAGTCCCGGCGACCCGCTGACGAGCATCTCAGTCGGCCATGGGCAATGGATTTTTGCACTTCTCACCAAAGTGGAGGATCGGCTGTCTGCCGATGAGACGAATCTCCTGCGCAACCTCGCCCGTGCCTGTCTTGGTCTCGTCCGAGTGCACGGGGGCGAGTGTGCGGTGAACAAGAGCGTGTCTGAAGGAGCTGCTCCCGTCGGAAATGCGATGCAGATGTCGAATGCGTCGTGGTGGATCATCTACGCTGCGATTGCAGGGTATTGGGGCCAGAGGGACCTTTGGGCTGACGCTGGGGCCAGTGCCTGATCGTTTCGGTGGGTGGCCCTGAGCCTGGCGGAGGGTCGTCCGTTGATGTAAACTCGTACTTGATCACCACACGAGGGTCGAGCTGTCTGATATATTCAGGGTCCCATGAGCACAGGTTCCGTGGGAAGACGGGGCCAACTCGCCTCTCCGAGGTCCTGCCAAGCCGGCCGCGCCCAAGTTAAAGCTCTCGCCTTCCTCCCCGTTCCATCATGATGTCTCTCCTCAGCATGCGCGCCTTCGCTGTCGTCCTCTTCGTCGTCTCGACGGCCCTTGCGTACCAGGTCTCTTCCCCCAACGCTGAGAACGGTTGGACCACCGCTGGTCCCAACATTCTCAGCTGGGTCCGGGTCTCCACCGACCCGCAGAACTTTTCGGTCTTTCTGACGAATGTGGTAAGCCTTTGCATGTTTATGTCCGTTTGCACTCCTTGGACGCGTTCGAAATCCAGAACTCGGCTGGTAGCCAGTTGCTTAGCTCGTTTGTCGACGGCACACAGAGCAGCGTTGCGTGCGACCCACCTTCTGGAGGGTGGCCTACGGGCTCTGGTTTCCGTGTCAACCTTGCTCAAGATAGCGACCATCCCGACAGTCTACTTGCGCAGTCGAGCGAGTTCAATATCACCGCTTCTTCTTCTTCCAGCCAGTCGGCAACATCTTCCGCGTCCACTCGGTGAGTATTTGAGCTGCATCGCTATATCCTGTCCTCACCCGAGTTTTTATGCAGGACGGGTACCTCTACCGCCACCGGGACTTCCTCCGCCGCCAGCTCCGCCACCAGCTCAAGCACCGGCACTACACCCACCGGGACTACTAGCGCTGCGCCTCTCGGCGCGGACGCAAGGGCTGGCTTGCTTGGTGCAATTGTCGCACTCGCAGCCATGGTTACACTTTTCTGATCGTGATGGTATCTATTGCATGTTGGACGCACGCTTGGATGTTCTGCTTTTTCTTGCTACCAGTTGTTCTTCAACGGATCCTTTCGGACGTGTAGTTTGGCTTGGACTAGGTCGTCGCATTTTATTTGATACAGTAGTCATAGAGGACAGACAGTTTTTCTATCCCCAGCCGTTTTCGTAGTACACTAGCCGCGACTGTTTCTTCTGATATGAACGAGTTCGCACACCTCTTGCCGCCCAGCTGGACGACGCAGATCAGCGTCTGGCTCGCCGAGGACACTCCGTCTTTCGACTATGCAGGGTACGTAGTCGGGGAGGCCGAGCGAGAAGCGTTTCTCTTTGGAAAGGGAAAGCAGACCGCTGTGCTCGCAGGTGTCCCCTTCTTCACCGAAATCTTCCACCAACTCGCATGCGAGTACGTAGATCGTCCGTCCGTCCTGCTCGATGACCATCCACTCTCAGAGTAGAATGGCACATGCAAGAAGGGGAGACATTCGAGCCCGTCAAGCATGTCGCAACCGTGAGGGGCAAGGCGCGTCATCTCCTTCTGGGGGAGAGGGTCGCACTCAACCTTCTCGCGAGGTGCAGCGGCATCGCGACCAAGTGAGCATTTCCCTGCTCAGATCGAGGGGTTCCCTGATCCCTTGGCTGGCAGATCGAGGCGGATCAAGGACCTCGCTAGGGCGTATGGGTACGAGGGGGTCATCGCTGGCACACGCAAGACGACACCAGGTAATCCCGCTGGCCCTTGACCAGTTTCCTCCGCATTCACCCCGTCTCCAAGGTTTCCGACTGGTCGAAAAGTATGGCATGATCGTTGGCGGGATCGACCCTCATCGCCACGACCTGTCTAGCATGATCATGCTCAAGGACAACCACATCTGGTCAGCCGGCAAGTCGTCTTCCACTCGTTGCTTTATCAAGGGTTTCGTCTGAGATGTTGTGTGTGTGCTCTAGGCTCCATCACGGGTGCGATCCGACAGGCACGTTCTGCCGGAGGGTTCAGTATACTTCTGGAGGTGGAGGTGGGCTCAGAAGCAGAGGCCAACGAAGCGATCGATGCTGGCGCCGACATAGTTATGCTCGACAACATGGAGGGAGAGCAGCTGATGAGTGTCGCGCAAAAGCTGAAAGAGATGTGGGCTGGTAAGCGGAAATTTTTGCTCGAATCGAGTGGAAACATCACGGAAAGTAACCTGCGGGAACGTACAATCAATGGTACGCAGATCGGGCCAAGCCTCTTGCATATCGGTTCGGCTTACTCGGTCTCTCCAGAGATCGATATATTGAGCACCAGCGCCGTTCATCAGTCTATACAACACATAGATTTCAGCTTGAAGATACAGGTACCCAAGTGAAGAGTGTAGATGTGACCCAATATATTAATACTCCAAGTTGAACAATCTCAGGGCGTTCAATCCAAGGACATTGGCACGTGCCGAGTCCCCCCACGTCCGTACGCTCTGTATAGCCTTCAGGTTGTCTTCAACGCTTTTCCATCTCTGACTGGCTTCAAGAGGTGGGAAGAACGGATGGTCGGTGCCGAATAGCAACCGAGTACTCCCAACGTCCGCGTTATGCTCCCCGCCTGTGTTGCTGTACGCGTCCGCTCGCTCGATGACGCTACTCACAAAACCTAGTTCTTCTGCGCCGTACGCAACCGCATCAAAGTAAAGTTTGCCGAGATAGTATCTCGCGTCGTGCTTGAGACGCTTTGCAACTATGGGATCGTGCGCAATACACGAAGCGAGGCGGGAGGACAATTGAGGGAGAGCGCCACCGGAGTGGGCCAAAAGAAGGCGAAGGTCCGGGAAACGGTCCAACACGCCGGCCAGGATGAGCCGGGTGATCGCCTGAGCGACTTGGTAAGGCAAAGTCTCACACAGGGATCTGGCTTACGATTGTGGTTTCAAACGGAAACCCCAGAGCCAAGGGAAGGACATGTCCGTTGGCCCTATCCCCGAACGCCTTGGAATCGACCCCGTAGTGGGGGTGAATGAAGACAACGAGTTTTGTTTGCTGGAGAGCTTCCCATACGGGTTCCAGCGTCTCGTCATCCAGGCCATTGCCCACACCCCGCGTGCCCATGATGATACCCGATATGTGGGGCAATGTGTCGATCTGCTTGATGACCTCGAGGACGGATGATATGGAAATGCCAGGGACGAGAGGAAGCAATCCAAAGCCATACAACGACTTGAGTTGTGGAAAGCCACTCGCCAATGGCGAAGTGGAGCAATATTTCTCTAGATCTTCGTTCAGCTCTTGGGCGAGCACATGCGCACGCTCGGGAGGCAAGAAGTCGAGCCATGGATTTGCAGAGCTGTTCACTGAGTGTTAGCGGGCACGAAGGCTGCAAAGGACACGGCGTTCGAGAACCTGACAAAGGAGACGTCGACGTCGTGTCGTTGCATGAACAACAACTTTTGGGTTCGGTCCCAGTACTGAGAGCGCCGCAGATCAATACGATACGCCAATCAGATCCCGACAGCTCACCTGCGGCCCCACAGGGCGACCGACTCCAGGCTCGCCATCCAGGATCAACAAGCGCTCCTCTGGTTGGCCGTCTGCGCCTGTCCTGCGGTATATACGAGGCGCCAAAGGGCGGGCACGCAGCTCTTCCGCATAGCGCGGAAGGTAGACGTGCGTGTGGACGTCGACGGTCGGGACTCTTGCTGAGAATGCCCGTTTGGACACGTCTGCCACGGCCAAGTTCATCGATAAGGCAAAAGGAAGCAGCAGCGTGTCTGAGGCGTCTCGTTTGATACGCTGGACGGGCCAGTCGCAAAACGAGGCGGTGAGCTAAATCTCGTTACGCAAACGATGGACCTGGACTTACATACTGCCCAAAAAGAAATAAAGTGCTCCGGGACCACGATGAATCCATCAGTTCCCTATCACTATCCTCATGCGGCCCGCCCACGCCATGACTAGCGAGCCCGTTTCACCCCGCACAGCACCGTCGGAAACTACGGCACAAACTGTCGCTGGAGCCCGTTCTCCCCGAGCCAGGTTGCGAGCTGGCCTCGACGAGGTGCCTCTTGTTCCATCGTCTCGCACCCGTCAAGAGTTCACCCGGCGTCAGCTGGCGCAGATAGCCGCAAGGCTCGCTCGCATCGGCGAAGAGTTTAACGATGTGGTCGTCGAGTCGACCAACGAGGCATCGATGTGGAGAGCTCGCGTCGCGGAGCTCGAAGCGAGGCCAGGTGCACAGGACCGCCAGATCGCGCGAAGCAGCAGACAGATCGATGCCGAACGCAAGCTGAGACTGGTTCGGCGGGCCATGCTCGGGCTTCTGGAGGAGCTGGGGGTAAAGTAACACGTTCGAAGCACACTTGGCAATCGCTTTCTGACTCGAGTTCACCCAGCCGGATGACGAGCTGTCGCCAAATCCCGGCTACTCACCAAGGCCGGGACGTGTTTCTGCCAGTCCAGGGCATACATTCTCTCCGAGCCGTCCGCTCGATATGCCCAAGAGGGTCTTGGACCTGAACGATGGGTGGAGCATGTCGACGACACGCACGCCCAAGAGTGCAGAGATTGTATGTCCAATCCCATGGGCAAATCTTGCCGAATCCTTGGATCTCGACGAGGACACAGTGCGTGTTCGATCACACGTCGGGACCATGACATCGGACTGACACGTGCGTCTTTCCAGCTGTGTTCATTGGAGAGGTAAGCCGTCAATCGGCTCGGAGGGTAGTGGATTGATATGCTGGCGACCGCTCAAATGTTTAGCCTCGAACGAATGGATGATCTTTGTTTCCGCATCCAAATCATGCGCGATATGGCGTTTATTTACGAACCGATCACAATGGATGGTCCCTCGACATCGGTTTTGTTTGACTGGGGGTCACCCACAGACAACCAGGAGACGGCGGCGTACATCCAAACGACGCTCCCAGGAGACAGTACCTTTCACACCTTTATCTTGCCCTCCAAGAAGGCGCGTCACCGTACTTTTCAACACTTGTGGTCTTCCTGATGCCGTACTTTAGGACAAGGCAGGCCAAACTTTGTGGTACTACATCGGCGCTCACGTGTGGACACTTGTGCCTCAGATGCCTATCTGGAGATCCACAAGCGACAAGGCATGATTCGTGTTAGATTGACATCACGGATGTCGTTGACAAGATTTTCCAGGGAAAGAGGATTTTCATCACACGGCTTAGGAAGCGATGCGATGGGAGGTACTCAGAGAGTGATCTCGGTCGGATGGTTGAAGATGGGCAGCTTGAGCCATTCTGCGTGGAAGTGTCCAGCAAAGCGTGCGGTGCGATGAGCAAAGCATTTGCTACTGATCGTCTCCGATACACAAGCTCAAAATCGGCAGGCAGACGCAGCTGAACTGATACTCTCTCACAGGAGGTGTAGTTGACTATCTCTGTATTGGTCATATTTATGCAGTACCTTGCGAAAACTGTACCGTGTGCCAAAATACTCAGGCCGCCGTGCGACGGGATACATGATCTGTCACATGTCACCTCCCACCATTCATCATTCGGATTCGATCAGGGTGCATGCCGCCAGGAGTGGTGTTACCAGGGGCCCCGCTGCTTGCATTAGGCGGTCCGCCGGGTGCGGGCCCGCCTCCGGACGGGGGAGGTGCAAAGTTACCACCTGGAGGGAAGGGAGGGACGTTGCCGGCTGAACCAGGGGGACCATTAGGAGGAAATGGCGGCACACCTAGAAGGTGGTGAATGACGAGCGACTCGCAAACGGAGAGTTCGGGGACATACCGCCGGGGAAGGCGCTGGGGGGAGGCATAGAACCTGGAGGGAATGGAGGGGGACCGCCAGGAGGGGGACCCATGGCACCTGGAGGCGGCATGACACCGGGGGGGAATGGCGGACGAGCTGGGAAGAGATATCAGAGCTGGGCAAGGCAGAGAAGGGTTGCGAAGGACTGCGCACGGAACGGGCCAGGTGGGGGGCCACCAAAGCCAACGGGCGGAGGGCCGCCGAACGGAGAAGATCCTACGAGGTGCTGTGGGCCGAAACCAAAGCCGCCTGGAGGGGGACCGCCGCCGCTCTCGTAAGCGGCTGTGATCTGGTCAATGATGTTTTGGGCCTTGTCGTGACCGAGTGCTGAAAGCAGACGTCAGAGGGGCCCGCTGGGAAGTGTGAACAGCCTGACATGCATAATAGTCTCGGACGTTGGCGAGATGGTTGCGACCGCTGTTGTGAGCCTTGCGGACTAGACAAAGTCAGAGACGCGGTGGTGCGGGGCGAGAGGAAACGGACCAGAGGCGGAGTCGTGGGTGAGGAACACGTCGCAATAGTCGCAATAGTGTTTCTGAGGTGGGGTCAGACACGGCCGGGGCGGACGGCGAGCAACTCACGGGCATGGTGGTGGTGGGGAAAACGAGCGGTGTGCTGACTAAGCGCGGGTTGCATGGATCCATCATCGACGGGCATCCAAGAGCCGTTTGATCTCATACGACTGTCGCTCAGCGAGCGCGTGTTCGTGAAGCTGCGGGGCGATCGCGAGCTGACGGGCATTCTACACGTATGCCGCTCCCTCGTTCTGCACGCGGCGGGCTAGATCGTCGAGACAGGCATACGACGGACACATGAACCTCATCCTCAGCGATGTAGAAGAGACGATCATGATCGTGGATGCCGTCGACGGCAACTTTGACGGACAGGGCACTGTCAAGGTGGGTGGGTGCTGGGCAACGCGGCGGCGCTGATGGCCCGACAAGGTTGCAAAGCGAAAGATGGAGATGCTGTTTGTCAGGGGCGACGGTGTGATCCTGGTAGGCACGGGCGATAGCGAGCTAGAGTCGTGCGCTGACGACGAACAAAGGTCTCGCCTCCGTCGCGGACATGAGCGCGGCAGCATGTATATTTGGCGGCTCGCAAGGACTACATGGCATGTAACACGTCATCGGTGACAATGATCAAAGTACACACACGGACGAAAGAAGGGTACAAGTACGGTAGGACGTCAGGCCTTGGGCCCGTCAGAGTCTGGGGCGACGGCACCCTCGGGCCATGTGTCCGGGTCTCTGCGCCAGGCGGCGTGGATGAGCTGCATCTGGGGGCAGATTGAGGCGGCGGCGGCGGCGGGATGGGGTGGGCGCACGCACGAGGATGCCCATCGGGAGACGGTGCTTGAGCTTGTGCCCGTTGGCGAGGCCCTTCCAGACCTGGTCGATGCCGCGGGCCCACACGGGGTCGGTGTGTGGGTCAGGGAGCGCGAGGAGGCGCTGCAGACGCGCCTGGGCGGGGGGGAGGCGGCGCGGGGGCGGGGGCAGGGGCGGGCCAGCGAGCCAGCGGGCGCGGCGGGCAGCGAAGTGGTCGGGGCCAGGTGGGGGCAGTGGGTGAGCCATATCGAGCAGGAGGTTCGCACGGGGTGTGTGGGCACGACCAGGCGAGCGCTCGTGCACGGACGAGCCCATCTCCGTCTCATGCGGCCATCCAGGCTCGTCTACCGGCACACGTCCCCCGCGCAGTCCACGACGTCGCTCTCCGACAACGACGACGACGATCCAGCCAAATCGGCCCTCTTCACCCGCTCCCTCTCCGCCGTCGTCTCCCCCGCACAATGGGCACGTCACCACCATCCCGAGGCGCCCCCCTCCTCCCATTCCCCCATGTCCCATCTCCCCCCAGAGGTCCTCATCCACATCCTCAAGCACCTCCACTCCCAGCGTGATCTCTACCATGCCCTCCTCGTCTCCCGCTCCTGGTGCGAGTGCTCCGTCGAGCTCCTTTGGCACAGGCCCGCCTTCACCCGTCTCTCCACCCTCGTCAAGATGATGCGCGTCCTCACCCGCGCCGACCAGACCTTCACCTACGCTCACTTCATCCGTCGCCTCAACTTTCTCTTCCTCGGCGCCGACCTCACCGACGCCCTCTTCTCCCGCCTCGCACAGTGCGATCGGCTCGAACGTCTCACCCTCGTCAACTGTCATGCCATCTCCGACGACGCCCTCTCGCGTGTCCTCCCTTGCCTCCCTAACCTGGTCGCAATCGACCTCACAGGCGTCACCAAAACATCCGACTCCGTCATCGCCGGTCTCGCAGCAGCCTCCAAACGTCTCCAGGGCATCAATCTCAG